>JAQQSW010003733.1:0-14621 GCA_028646575.1 Pseudocheirus occidentalis | reverse complement strand
GACTTCCTACATCCACAAAAATCACGTCTTTTCTTTTTTTTTTTTTGAAATTTTTTTGTTAATTTTTAAAATTTGTTTTCTTGTTTACATCATTCATTTTCATGAGATTTTTGAATTACAAATTTTCTCCCCGTCTTTCCCCTACCCCAACCCCAAAACAGCGATCCCACTGTAAAGCCCCTCCCCTGATCTGCTCTCTTACATTCTGGTAGGGCAGGGAGGGTCTCCCTACCCCAGCCCCTGTATATCTTAATTCCTAGTTGCAGGTATTGCAGAGATTTAAATTCTAGATTCTTTCAATTCCTCTCTTGTCACCCATCCCCACTGGAAGGACAAGCAATTCAATACAGGCTGTGGATGTGTGATTATACAGGACATCTTCATAGTGGACATACTGAATCACATGTCTTTTCATGCACTGACTTAGAACCAGAAGGGACTTTGGACCATTCACTCTCACTTCCTCATTTAGAGAGATTGGGGACAAGTTCCAGAAAATGGAAATGACTCACTAAAAAAAACACATAGCTGGGTAGTGCTAGAACTGTAACTGTCTAGAAGCCAGGTCTCCTGATATCTAGACCAGTGTATTTTAAAATTTGTTTTGCTATTATTATGACCCCTGTATTTTTACACAACACCATCTTGCTCTCCCATTGAGTTTGAAGTAGCAGTAAAGCATTGAAATGGCCAGTGTTTCCACAGCAAAATGCATATGTCAGTGGGGAAAAGCTTCTAAGACACCATGAACAATTTTCAAGAGCAATTTTGTAGTTTAATAGATTGTGGGGGGGGAGGCGGAGAATAGGCAGTTATTTTTTTGTTTTCTGAGCCTCAGATTTGTAAGTTTGTGTGTGTGTGTGTGTGTTTCTCTTTATTGTCTCTTCCATTTCAATGGAATTTCCTTGTCAGTAAATTGTGTAAAATGGGGAGAGAAATTTGTAAATTGTAAATTTGTAAAATTTGTAAAATGAGGATAGGAATGCTTTTTTTCTACCTATCTCATGGAGTGATTTTTGAGGAAAGGGCCCCTAACCTTTATAGCACTATAGAAATTGGAATGATTATTGTTGCTGTCTTGCCATTCCAATGGCTTTGGTGAGGCAGTCTTATGGAAGGCTGTCCCCTTTAAAAGCTTGACTGGCAGCAACTCGATGCTCAAACAGAAGAGAAAGCCGAGCCATCACTAAATCCAGACAATCTAGTGTTTGTTAAAGAAAGAGTGATAATGGCACAGATAATCATTTAGTCCCCAAACATCAGAATTTTTTTGAAAAATCACTTCTGGCTGCAGGATAGTGGTAGTTCTTATTTCTATAGCACTTTTAAGATTGACTATGTTCTACATTGATGCACATAGCAACCTTGTGAAGTAAGTGCTATTATTATTATTATTCTAATTTTACAAACAGGGAAACTGAATTTCAGAGAAGTTTAGTGACTTGCCTAGGATGATATAGCCAGTAAGTATCTGAGAAAGGACTTGAATGTAGGTCTCTTTGGCTCCAAATCCAGTGTTCCATTCGTTATACTATGCTTCTTCTCCACATTAAGAGAGCTGTGTGATCCTGAGCAAGTCATTTTATTTGCCTATTCCTCAGTTTCATCATCTATAAAATGGGGACAATACTTTCAATACCTACCTCATCAAGTTGTTGTAAATGAAGTGTTTCATAAACTTAAAGAATGTAGAAATTGGAGTAGTGATGGTTAAATTAGAAATTGGATGGTGATGGTGAGGACAACATGGCTGATGATTTCTCGGGGGTAGAAAGACAGGTGAGTATTATATTTGGATCAAGCCGATATTACGAATCCTGATTTCCTGAGTCCATACTAGCCCAGTAATAACAAGTAGTTAAGGAACTGACTACCTGGAATTATCTATCCCACTGATAGATACAAAATTTGCCACTGATAATTAATTGAAAGTTGGGCACCCTCCCTTTTCTAGGAGGTCTGTGTTTATCCTTAATCCCTCTCCCAGTCAGCCTAGGCCTTAACCCTTCAGATACACTCACTAAATGCCAGGGCTGGAGGAGAACTTAGAAGTTAATTATAGGATAATAGATGTAGAAGTAGAAGGAAATTCAGATATCCCTAAGTCCCACCCTTCCTTTTACAGATGAGAAAAGTGAGGCCAATATTAAGTGATTTGCCTCAGGTCACACAGACGCTAATCAGGTCATCAGGAAATCAGCACCCATCTAATAAGGACCTATTATGTGTTAGGCACAGTGCTAGGCATTAGGGTTACAATGATAGTAAATGACACAATTTACTGGCAAGGAAATTCAACTGTAATGGAAGAGACAATAAAGAGAAACACATATACATATACATATACATATACATATACATATACATATACATATACATATACATATACATATACATATACATATACACATACACATACACATTCACCTACACATACACATACATATACACACGTACACATACACGTACGCATACATATACATATACACACGTACACGTACACATACACATACATATACATGCAATGCATATATGTAAATAGGTGTTTCTATATTATTTATTATATAAATTATAATTCATAAACATTTTAATAAATTATAAATTATGTACCTATATTAGATATAATAATGATAACTAGCATTCATATATCACTTTGAGGTTTCTGAAATACTTTACAAATATTATCTCCTTTTATCTTCACGACAAGTCTGAGAGATAAGTGCTACTATTATCCCTATTTTATAGATGAAGAAACTAGGGCTGAGGAAGATTAAGTGACTTGCCCAGGGTCACACAGCTAGTAAGTGTGTGAGGCTGAATTTGAACTGAGGTCTTCCTGACTCTAATTATTCAATCAACTATGCTACCTAGTTACAAGTACATAGAAAATACATATTTTTAAAAAAACGAATTAAGAAAGTACTTAAATACCAAGTGACAGAGCCAAAACTTTATCCAGATCTCAAGACCCAGTTTGTTTGTTTTTCCCCCCTATAATACTCTGATGTTTTAAGACAGGCTTCTGGAGATAAGAGGGAAGAATCAGGGGGCTTCATGAACTATTAAACAGGGATTGAAAGCTTCTCTCTCTGTCTGTCTCTTTCTCTGTCTGTCTGTCTATCTCTCTTTCTCTTTATCTCCCACAGTTAAGTGACTGACCCAAGGTTACACAGCTAGTAAGTATCTGAGGCTGGATTTGAACTCAGGTCCTCCTGACTCCACGGGCAGTGCTCTATCTGCTGCAACACCTACATGCCCATATATCTGTTAATAAAGGCTTCTGCACAGCTTGCTCATTTTGTTCCATAGGCCAAGCACATTCAACTCCATAAGTTCACTTCTGATCACTCTCACTCACGCAGGCCAATCCATGTGGAATGAAAGCAAGGCCTCAACCAAGAGCAATGGACCTGTTCCATTGTTGTGTGGCTCTCAGACAGAGGTGTCATTTGCACCCAGATACCATGTTTCTTTAAGAATGCTTAGGAGGGGCGGCTAGGTGGTGCAGTGAATAGAGCACCAGCCCTGAAGTCAGGAGGACCTGAGTTCAAATCCGGCCTCAGATACTTAATACACTTACTAGCTGTGTGGCTTTGGCCAAGTTGTTTAACCCCAATTGCCTCAAAAAAAATGCTCAGGAGACTGTACTATGCTAATGCATGAATGAAGACTCAGAGTTTTCTGGACAGTCAGGAGAAGTCTTCCAGCCTTTGCTGGATGACCATTTTTTTAGGGATGTTGTGAATAAGATCCTTGCTTTGGTGCTTGTTGGGTTACATTAGCCTCCGAGGTCCCTTCCAACCCTAGAACACTGTGTTTCTGTCAGTCTTGTAATGGCTAAATGGCATACACCCTCCTCCATCCCATGCTACCCCATTGCCTGTTCACAGCAACTTCAATCCTGATCCTGAGTACAAAATAGAGTCTGGAGAATTTTCCAAGGACTTCTTACACCAAGCCAGGGAATATTTTTCATAAGCACTGGCGTATTTTTCTAACATTTATGTAAGTCATTCCACAAGGCCTGTGTGAGAAATAATGGCCACCATTTACATAGAACTTTAAGGTTTTTTTAATCTCATTTAATCCCCTCAACTGCGCAGTGAGGTATGGGCTACTATCACGTTCATTCTACTGATTAAGAAACTGAGCTGGAGTGTTCGAGTGAATATTTAACAACCAGTCCTGTGGGGGAAAAAATCTAGGCACGACACGCTTCATCTACATTATCATTTCTTCCATTCCCCGGGCTTCTTGCAGGAGCCTGGCATTGATCTACACCAGTAAGGGGAGAATCCATACCAGAGGGCTTTGGGATTGGAGCTACAGAATTATTTTCCCCATCACTTTACTTCTAGAAATAAATGAAATGATAATTCAAGCTTCAACTTGTAGCATTTGCCAATGTATAAATGATCATAATGAAAATTTAATAATTGACTCTCACTAGCACCTCCCACCCCCAAACTGAGAAGTTAAGTGGCTTACCCAGTGATAGAATTCAAACTCAGGGCTTCTTGACTTGAGGTCTAACACTCAAACACTCATGAATTTTGCCTCCTAGCTTCCTACACACACTATCCAATCTCACCTTCTTCCCCTTCCCTAAGGCCTAGGTGGATATACTTTCCTGTGCCTGTATGAAAATAGTCTATAACAATAAGCAAAAAGCAAGATTTGATCAAGTAGTTAGTCATTATGACTTGTGACTCTTTCTAGGAGGGATAACAGGGGCTTGAAATCCATCATGGTAAAGTGGGAAGGGCACAAGGTTTACAGTAAGGAGAGTCATGTTATCAACACTAGTCTCTCAGTGACTGTATTTCACAAAAAAGTCGGCTTTTTCCATCTGAATCGATTGGACTAGATGGTCTTAAAAGGTCCCTTCCCACTCCAACAAAGCTCTTATGATTTTAGTAAGTCCCTCCTTTATATGCTACATTGCAAATTCAGTATTCTTTTCCTCAGGACACACTTGCCTTCTAACGCATAATATCCTTCCTGGAAATACTGACAGGTTATACTGACCAACAAACCACATAGCCACCCTTCACTTTGTCCTCCTACACATTGGTGCAGAATATTTCTTTATGACCACAGGAAAATATAGCGAGTTGAAGAGATGAGGGAGAAGATTAGGAATTAGATGGAGCAGTGCTTCTTAGTATTTCTGAGTCTCTTGCTCGAGCCTGTAATCTCACAATTCTAACCCTTATGCCTTGGTTAGCACTTGGTAGAGGACCTGGTACACAGTTATCAGTTCATAAATGACCATTCTTCCCTTACATTTCTCAGTTCCTCTGCAGTATTCTATCAACTCACTGTATGTGCAATTAGTCTTCTAGAGTGAAAAAAAAAACTACCTTACTACAGTGGGAGGCAGTTCATTGTACAATGTGCAGACAAAATGTTTAAAAGGTATACAGTTTAGTCAATGAATTCAGCTCAACTCTGCTTACAGTAGGAATCTGGTTGTAAACATTTCCAACCTCTCTCCTTCATTTGCTACTTCTCTGGCCACCTCCCACAATCCATTTGGCTCTTTATGATGGCCCCAAAAGACACCCTGTTCTTTTGTGCTAAGACTTATGTAGAAATTGCTTTCCCCAAAGGCACCTGAACCTCAATTCCCCCAGTCTGAGAGTTCTGATTTGTGCCAGGCACCATCTTTTTAAACATCTTCCTTCCCTAGGCTATCTCTACCTGAAAGAAATCCCCATTGTGGTTATACCTCACTCTTAATCTGACTTCCCTCTGAACATTCAGGGACCTTGTGCTTCCTTAAACTCTCTTGTCTCTACCCTGGGCCAGCCTATATCTACCATCCCTCTTTAATAAGTTTCATTCCCTACAAAAAGGAGTTTCTCCTCAGCATTCCTATGTTAGTTTCCTTCTCTATAAAGTGAGGGGTCAAAACTAGTTAATCTCTAAAGTCTCTTTCAAGTCTCTTTCAAAGCTAAAACAATGATCCTACAGAGAGAGCATATGATCACTTGTCCCATCATGCACACAAACTCATGTGTAATATGGGGATAACAATGGCACCTACCACCTACCTACTAGGGTTGTTGTGAGGACCAAATGAGATAACATGTAAAATGCTTTGCAGACTTGGCTAGGGACCCATGCTGAATGCCAGATCCCTTTTCTTTCCCCTCATCAGAAGATACACCCTTCCCTGGACCCCTCCCCTTTTAGTCATTTATAACACATTCCATCACTTTTCAAGCAATACTGGCTCATTACCGAAACAAGCATCTCTAAAACCCATCTTAACATTCTTATCATAGGGTAACCTACTTTTTAAAATGTATGACCAAACCAGCATGCAGCAGCATGACTTGAATACACACATAATTTTAACTCAGACATACATAAATTGGGGGAGGAGGGATGTCTTTCATCATAGAGGCCCATCCTAGCCTGATCCAACCACAATCAGACCCTTACTGAGAACTGAGACTTCTAGGGTCTTCAGGGAGCCCCAGGAGCCAAGAAGCACCAATCTATTGTGCCTTGAAAAGGTACTTTGGGAGGTGCAGCTCCATTTGAACAGACAGAGTCCCAGATAAAGATGACAGGCTATCTCTATCTTTCTTGCACAATTACTGGATAAGGAAGCCCAGAGGACCCCAAGATACTATGTAGACCTAGACGATAGTCTGAAGGGGAGGACTCAGATAAACGGAATCAAACGGAAGGAAAGCCAGGGCCAAAGAGTAGAAACGGACCACTCACCCAGAGAAAGAAGGTTGTTATTGCTGGACAAAGCCAGGGACAGAAAGCCCAAGGGCAAAGATTGCCATGATCATAGTGTGACTCTTCCACCTCTCCTTCCTGCGTGGTATTGTACCTGCAGAGAATGGGATATTCAGCTTGGAAAAGAGAAGGCTAGAAGGAGCACCTTCAAGGCTCTTGCATTTGCACGGGTTATAGAATGACAGGATAGGCTATAGGGTTTTTTCTCTTATTGTTCAGTCATTTTTCAGTCATGTCTGATTCTTCATGACCCCATTTGGTATTTTCGTGGTAAAGATCCTGGAGTGGTTTACCATTTCCTTCTCCAGCTCATTTTACAGATGAGGAAACCAAGGATGAGGGTTTTAAGATACAATAATAACAACAAAATAATAATAATATCCATCATTGATATAATTAATACTTATTGATATATTTGAGGTTCGCAAAATGCTATTTCATTTGATCCTCACAACAACACCATGAGGTGGGTGCTATTATTACCTTCATTTTACATCAGAGGATAAGTGCTTTTCTCAGGGCCACATGGCTGGTTAGCATCTGAGGCAGGACGCAAGCTCAGGTCTTCCAAGTCAAACACTCTAGTCACTGTGCCACCTGGCTGTTTGATAAGCAGCCAGGCAAATTAACAATAAGCAGTATTAGCTGCAACCAGAGCTTTCAAGAAAGTCTATCCAGATTTTACCTTCAGGGTTTATATTCATAGGAGTGATTGATTCTCTTTGGTTTAGGGATATCAAAAACCTTGTTTTCTTTAGACTCTGAGGGATGGATCAGATGATCTCTCTAGGTCTCATGCCTTGGGATTTTGTGGCCCTGATGCTAAATAATGAACATATTCTGGGGAATTATTCTTTCTCTTTCCAAGCCCATAGTCTTTTCACCTTCATGTTGCCCCAACACCTCTTTTTAATGAACCTGCTTTCCATTTCCACAGGAATGGTGCAGGGACACTGGCTTCATGGATAACAGAAATTCAGAGATATGAAATATCCTTCCAAAAAGCTTCCTCTGTGTCACAAATCTCCCACCAGAAGGACTGACTAGAAGTCCAAAGGAGCCCAGGAACCTCTTCTTTCATTCCCCTGCCTAACCCCATCTGGCCAAGGAAGAGGTCAAAGATTAGGCAGAAGAAGGAAGGAAGAGAAAAGCAACGAGATTTGGACAATCCACAAATGGAAGAATCAGTGTTTCAAATAATTAAAAATTGCCTCAATGCAGCCAACCTCTGCTCTAAGGGAGCTGCTTACTAGTCTGATGCAAGAGACACAGTCCCTGCCTTGAGGGATCTCCCATGGAGAAGGCATTTGTAATTTTCCAATAAACATTAAGGTTCCTCCTGGAACAGTGTGGGTATCACCATGGCTTGAGGCAGAAGGCTGGACTTCATATGATGATAGTTTCGGTTGATAGGGCCAGAATAATTCCCCCTGGCTTTATCTTTCCTATTTTTTGCAATCTCTTCCAGAAAGCAATGCTATATAAAATACCATTCTTTTACCTAAACAATCAAACTTGGTCAAAGATGTTGGCTTTCATTCCCCTGAAGCTGCTAATCTCCTTTTTACAATGCCCCCTCTCCAATTATCTCTGCAAGAAATTTTCCCATTCCTTTTCTTCCCCATCCATGCAAAAAATGTGGGAATCATACAGGGCCCTGGAGGCAAGCAGTGTAGTGTTGTGGGAAGTGTTATTTAGGGAAAAAATGGTTAGAAGACATAGATTCTGATTCTTACTCAGTCACAAAGTTGTACTAGTAACACTGTGTAACTAGTAACACTAGTAACTTCTTTGGGCCCCAAATTCCTCACCTATTATGGTAGTACAGTCTATGTGAGGGATTCTTCAGCTTTTATTGCATTACGGACCATGTTGGCAGTCTGGTGACGTCTATGAACCTTTTCTCAGAATGTTTTCAAATGAATGAAATAAAATACATAATATTATAAAGGAAAACATGGGCAATTAGGTGGCACAGTGGAAAAAGTGCCATCCCTGAAGTCAAGAAGTCCTGAGTTCAAATCTGATGTCAGATACTTACTAGCTGTATGAACCTGGGCAAGTAACTTCACCCTATTTACCTCAGTTTCCTCATCTATAAAATGAGCTGGAGAAAGAAATGGCAAACCACTGCAGTATCTCTGCCAATAAAATCCCAAATGGAGTCACAAAGAGTCAACAGAAATGAAACAACTGAACATTAACCAAAAAAACCTTAAGGCATTTAGCACAGTGCCTAGAACTGAGTAGGTGCTTAAGAATTCATTTGTTCATTCATTCATTCATTCATTCATTCATTCATTCATTCATGTTTTCTCCTCCATTGGAATATGAGCTCCTTAAGGGCAGGGACTCATTTTGTCTCCCTTTGAATCCCCAGTGCTTAACAAAGTGCCTGGCACAAAATATGCACTTAATTTAATGCTTGTAGACTGTATAAATGCTGGTTATTATTATATTCTAAGGTCCATTCTTGCTCTGACATTCTATTTTATTTGTTCTTCCATTCTATATACTAAGGTTCTTCTTAATTCTGACTCTGTACATTCTGTGATTCTAAGTCATTTATGACAACATCAGATTCCTCCCAGCCAGAGACAGGAGGAGCAACTGTCAAATGATTTGAAATGTTTCCAATTAACAAGCAATTAGGAAGCATGTCTTCTACCTGTTCCTAAGGGAATCCTGGATGGGAGCAGACACTTCCCTGGAAACTCCCAAGACAGCAGAAGGCAGTTCCCCATCACGCTTTCCCTTCCTCTACACTTTCCACCCTACCCCCATTCCTTTCTCAATTCAAAATCCTTCACTCCCCAGCACAGGAGGCCACTCCTTGGCCATCTCTGCATCTGCTGCTCTTCTCACTGGAGCTGAATCAACATATGTGCCTGTTCGGCTGGGGGCCAGAATCGTGACGAGGAAAGGAGAGTAGGGAGGGGGAGATCAGGAGAGGGGACAGAATGTGGAGGGCTGGGCTCACTGGTGAGGACGGTCTATAACCATCAAATGTTAAAGCAGGAATATCCTTTAGAAACTATCTAATCCAACCTGCTTATTTTATACATGAGAAAATGGAGGTTGAGAGAGGGAGGCACTAAGTAGTACCTGGTCAGATGACATCTAGACTATCACATTCAAATTGAAGAGAGTCATTGACAAATAGGGGACAGGGGAAAATGAGTAGGGCTATGAAAAGTCTGGAAAGTGGGAATACAAAGGACTAAGGGGGCAGGATGTAATTCTGGCTTTCAAATATTGAAAGGTTGTCCTGTGGAAGATGGAATAAAATCACTCCCTGTCACTCCAGAGGGAAGGACTAAAATCAGTGATTAAAAGTTTTTGGCATGAAGGGCATGATGTTAGGCAGAATTTTGTAACAAGTAATACAATTTAACAATAGGACAGGCTTTGAGCAAAAGTAGTGAGGTACCTGTCATTGGAAGTATTCAAGCAGAAGCTACAAAGCCATCTGACGTGTATGAATATTGTAAAGAGAATTCCTGAACTCAGTATGAGGTTCTGCTGAGATCTCTTCTAAGAACACAGGAGGCATTTAATAAATGCTTCATGAAGAAATATTTAAGACCAAAAGCTACTCCTCAATAGATAGGTGGTGAAAAGAGATCGGCAAATATTTTTCAAATGAAGAATTGCACATTTTAACAACCATATGAAAGAATACTCCAAAATGCCTGATCCCTCAGACCCTCGGACACCCAGAACCTATCTGAGATGATCAGGATGAGGGAAGATTTGCCACTACCACCACCCAATCTTCTTTATTCCCTTCCCTCTTCTTCTGCCCTTCCTCCCTGACTCTAGCTCACCCAGAACCCATCTGGGATGTTTGACTCCTTACATACTTGACTACTCATACAATTCATATATGCATCCTTAGGTCCTCTAGGCCTTACCATCTGTCCTGACTCTAAACCCTCAAGACCTCTAGCTCTGCCATCTGACACATTAATATAAACTAAGAACTCCATGAGTTTTGCCAAGCATAGCAAGCTTTTTTTGCAATTGTTTTTGCAATCATTCATTTCATTTTTTTTAATAATAAGAGAAAAGCAAATCAAAACAGCTCTGAAGTTTCACCTCAGAAGGACAAAATTGGCAAAGATGAAAAAGAAACATGGGAGTGGTCAATGGTGATGGCGTTGTGTAAGATGGATATAGCAATGCATTGTTGGTAGAGCTGCAGATTGGTATATCCATTCTGAAAAGAAATTAGGAATTTGTGCAATGTAACTAGAATATCCATACCATTTGACGTAAAAATTTTACTGCTAAGTGTACACCCCAAGAAAGTCAGTGACAAAAAGAAATGCCCTTAGAAAAGCACTTTTTGTGGTAGCAAAGCATTGCCCACCTATTGGAGAATGACTAATTAGAATGTGGCATGTGAATGTAATGGATATTACTGTAGGATAAGAAAGGAATATGATGGATATAGAGATGTATGGAACAAACTATATGAACTGGTATAAAATAAAGTAATAAGAACCAAGAAAATTATATCGATGGAAATGTAATGTAAATGGAAAGAACAACAGAAAAAAAACTGAAAACAGAATGATTCAAAATTAAAATAGCCAGGCTTGGCTCCATGAGATGATACTTTTCTATGCTTCTTTGCAGGAGCTAGGGGTAAGGGGTTTTTTGTTTAGTAGTTTCAGTTGTGTTTGACTCTTCATGATTTACTTGGGGAGTTCCTTGGCAAAGATACTGGGGGTAGTTTGCCATTGCCTTCTATAGTTCATTTTACAGGTGGGAAAACTGAGACAAATAAAGGTAAGTGACTTGCCCAGAATCACACAGACAATAAGTAGTTGAGGTCAAATTTGAACTCAGGTCTTCCTCATGCCCAGAAGCTTATCCACTCCATCTAGCTGCCCATGGAGAGGGGATACTGTATATAATATTGCACATTTTTTTACTATGTTACCAAGTTTTAAGGAGCTTTTATTTTCTTTGTTCTTGTCTTAAAGGGATGGCTCTCTGGGAAAGGGTGAAATAGAAAATAAAATGGAAAATAAAGATGATATAAAAAGAAAATAAATGGAAAAAAATATTTAATTTTTAAAAAGAAATGCTCGTTGATTGATTGTTTTGCTCAAATCACATAGGTAGGTAGTGTCAGAGCTAGATCTACAGCCCAGTTCTACCTGATCAGAGCTCTTTTTATAACAGCATAAATATAGGATCACGGGATAACAGATGAAGAACTGAAGGGGACCTAAGAGGCCGTCTAGACCAGGGCTTCTTAAGCTTTTTCCATTTGCAACCCCTATGTGCACTTCAGCAGTGTTTGTTCATTGATGTTGCATGGTGTGGCAGCACTTAGAGTGCAAAGTGCCCATGCTTTGTGCTCAGAACCGAGGCTTCCATGAAGTTGTGTTATATGACATGGGTAAGCACTGCCAGAAACACGGTAGATTCATTATGCATTTGATTTTTAGTTAAGTTTTGGTCATTATGCATTAAGAAACCTTTAACTGTTGCCAAAATTTTCACGACCCTGTATGGGGTTGTGACCCACAGTTGGTCTAGTCCAATGTCATTGTTTTAAAGATGAGGAAATTGTGGCACTCCTCTTCCCTCTCTTTTTATTTTTCTTTTTTCTGAGGACTAGGCCTCTCTACTTTGTTCAGGTTGGAAGTCCATAGGCCATTGTTGGGCCTGAGTCCACCACTGATCAGCACAGGACTTTTAGCCTGGTTTATTTCCCATCTTAGCTCATTCACCCCTCTTTAGGCAGCCTTGACTCTTGATTTCCCATCATGATGGTTCACCATATTAACGCTAGTATGGACACCTGATTGATCTAGGCCACTGTAGTTTAGAATTCCCGAACTGAAGCATTAGCTTTTAGTTACCAAGTAGCAAAGATTCCCAGGAGACCACCACCACACCTGGTGCTGTGTATTTTCAAGGATATCATTGAGGCACTAACCTTCTTCATGGGAGAAACTTGTTCAGATCAGGACACTAGAGAAAATTTTGCTTTGTTGGGTTTATGAATGGGTTTTGGACACCACAGAATCATAGAATCACAGATGTAGACCTGGAACCCTCTCATTTTACAGGTGAGGAAACTGAAGTCCAATAAATTAAATAACTTGCCCAGATTGCACAGCTGGCAAGTATTTGAGGCAGGATTTCAGTTCAGGTCTTCCTGACTTAAGTACAACACTCTGTTACACCACACTGCCCTTACCAATGGATGACAGTGATCACTAAGTGGAAATGAGCTATCAGAGACAAAAAAAGCCTGTATCCCCTGCTCCTAGTTTGAATTTTTCTGTAACATACAATCCCATCTTTCAAGTGGAGGCTTTCAGAGAAACTCGAAGGCACTAATACATAAGGGGCTACTGATAATACACAATTATGGTAAATGTATATTTGTACATTCCTACACAAAGGCACATGTAGACAGACACATATCTACAGACATGTACAAATCCTGGTTTGCCACTTATTATTCTCCAAGTAAATATTCTCCAAATTTGATGAGATCAAAGGACATAGAGCTCAAAGAACCTTATAGACTATCAGGTTAAAAACCCTAGTTTTACAGATGTGTAAGCTAAGGCTCATTGAGGTTTAATGACTTGCCTAGCATTACTTAGATATGTGGTAGGAATTCAAACCCACATTTTCTGACTTCAAAGTCAATACTATCATTACACCCTATCAGGCTGATTCCTTCCAGGTTTAAAATGCTATGGTCCTCCACGTGCCAACACACACATACACATAAGTATACACATAAAGTCATAAAACCTAAATGCTGGTTTATATCCCTTGGGGCTCAAGAAAATTAGTTTGAAAGTCTAATAAAAATTAAGTGTGAGAAATGGAATACTCAGTCTCTCTTCCTTCCCACCTCTTCCTTTTTTTGCCTGCTTTTCCCTTTCCTCCCACCTTTTGTTTAGGGGAAAGGGAGTAGTGAATTGACTGATCCTGAAGGTGAATGGTACCTACTCAGCATGCACAGGTAGCAAGGTAATTTGAAAAAACAATTACTTTTAAATGTTGGGATAATCAATGGAGTCCCACCTTGACAGGTGACTTAGATTTAAACCCAGGTCCTCTGCAGAAACATTTCTCTTTCCATTGAGCCAGCATTGCTTCCCTCTTCTCTTTTCTTAGCCTCAGATATCTAATTTGTAGCAGTCATCCAAGTTCAGTTGGCCTTAGTTTCCTTAACTGTAAAATGAGGATAATAATAACACTTACCCCCCAGGGTGGTTCTGAGAATTAAATCAGATAATATTTGTAAATTACTTAGCATAGTGCTTGGCACAGAGTAGATGCTTCATAAATGCATGTTTCATCTCTCCCCATTCAGTTCTCTCCTCCCTCCTTCCCTCCATCCCTTCCTTCTTTCCTTCCTCCCTCTCTCCCTCCCTTCCTTCCTCCCTTCTTCCTTATTTACTTCCTCCTTCCCTCCCTTCCTTCTTCTCTTTTTCCTTCCTTCATTCTTCCTTCCTTCCTCCCTCTCTCCCTCCCTTCCTTCCTCCCTTCTTCCTTATTTACTTCCTCCTTCCCTCCCTTCCTTCTTCTCTTTTTCCTTCCTTCACTCTTCCTTCCTTCCTCCCTCAATCCCTTCCTTCTTCCTTCCTTCCTTCCTTCCTTCCTTCCTTCCTTCCTTCCTTCCTTCCTCCTTTCCTTCCTTCCTTCCTTATTTACTTCCTCCTTCCCTCCCTTCCTTCTTCTCTTTTTCCTTCCTTCCTTCCTCCCTCCCTCAATCCCTTCCTCCTTCCTTCCTTCCTTCCTCCTTTCCTTTCTTCCTTCCTTCCTTCCTTCCTCCTTTCCTTCCTTCCTCCTTTCCTGCCTTCCTCCCTTCCTCCCTC
>JAQQSW010003732.1:0-14621 GCA_028646575.1 Pseudocheirus occidentalis | reverse complement strand
TGCCAACTATCACCACCACGAGGATGTTTCCCAAACCAGTTTATCAGCCCTATCCTCCTTGAAAGTCCATCTCCACATTTCCAGCTGCTGAATTGTCCAAATTCTGGCCCTCAAGCACCTCCACGTCAACATGTCCAAAAAATGAACTTATTGTCTCCCCCAAAATTTGTTCTGCCATGGGGTGCTAGGTGGCGCAGTGAATAGAGCATGGGCCTGGAGTGGGGAGGACCTGAGTTCAAATGCGGCTTCAGACACTTAACACAAAAACTAGCCTTGTGACTTTGGGCAAGTCGCTTAACCCCAGTTGCCCTGTCTTCTCCCCTCCAAAAAAAAAAACAAACCAAACCTAATTTGTTCAGTCTGTTTAAAAATGTATCAGTCCCAAAGTCATACTCTATAGCTGGTTGTCATCTTTACATTTTCCTTCACTCTTCAAAGACAATGGCAGATTCCTACCCATTCTCCTGTTTCTTCATTTATCCATCTGTCTGTCTATTAGTTTGCCCATCCCTTCCACTCTCCCACTGCCCCCACCCCAGTCCAAAGCCTCTACCACTTCAGGCAGGCGCCTCTACTCTCTCCCCTCCTGCCAAATCGGTCTGGTCCTATTACTCTCAGTGAAGAGCCAATCAGTGAGTCACTATTGTGTATTAACTTCAATAGCCTAATAAGTGCCAGCCTTCCTACTAGCGCCTTGGAATAGCTTAGCACAGACTTACTCTGTGAGAGCGCCATAGAATAGTTTAGCAGAGACTTACTCTGTAAGAGTCTACTCCATATCTTTCAATAAACTTTACTTTTTCTTTGAAAAAAAATTTAAAAAAAAGAATATATTCTGTTACATTCATGAATCATGATTTCTTTAGCCATTCCCTAATTGATGAACACTCCTTCTGAGTCTAAATGCGGCTTTAGACACCAACCGTGTGACCCTGAACAAGTCACTTAACCTTGTTTGCCTTAGTTTCCTCATCTGTAAAAGGAGCTAGAGAAGGAAATGGCAAACCACTCCAGTATCTTTGCCAAGACAACCCCAAATGGGCTCACAAAGAGGCAGATGTGTGACTGAAACAACTGAACAACAAAAGTGGTTTACAAATATTACCTCATTTTATCCACATAATAACCCTATGCCATTATAATCTCCATTTTATTGATGAGAAAACTGAGTCAAACAAAGTTTAGGTGACTTATCCAGGGTGACAGAGCTAGGAAGTGCCTGAGGATAGATTTAAATTCAGCATAATCTGCCTGCAGGCCCAGTGTACCATACCATCAGCTGCTTCATTTGGAGAAAAAAAAATACTTCTTGAATATTCTGCAAGTATATAGAAGAGTATTTAACATACAAGTATTAATGAATTTTTTTGACTTGGCTAGGAGATAGTTGTGCAAGATCAAAAATTGTTGTCAGAGTTCAATTATTTTGCTGACTTCCTATATTTGAAGACTTTGGATAAATTGTAGAATATGCCTGATCTCTACAGATAATACCAGTATGAACTGAAATCACTGCCAACTTATTTCTTCTCATTTCTTAGGCATGCTTATCTAATACCTATGATGAGTTCAATATTAATTGAATATCAATATTAATAAGAGAGGGGCTGAGGGGAAGACAGAGATATAAGATGCAGGCTACCTGAAGGCAATACAAGTTTAATGGTATGTTTTTCCATTTCCTTCTTTAATTTTTTCATACCTTTTTTTTTTGATAAACAGAATAGGCCTGCACTATAGTACATCCTGCAAATTGTGAATCAGTATGGTGCTGTGTTGGGAGAAAAGAGGTCTTGTTTCTGGCCTCAGCTTGGGCACTAACTAGTTGCTACCTTCAACATCTTAGCCAGCTTCTTTTTGGTTTGTTTGTTTTCCCACTAGAGAAATAAGAGCAGATGGGCTACTTTTCTGTATCTCTTCAATACTTTTGCCAAAATGACTATTTGCATTTTTAGAGCTAAGACAGTATTCATAAGATCAAATTATATTTACACATATATGTATGAAATGAATATATTTTCTTTAAATTTTCATTGAGTCTTGTTTTAAATTCAACACAAAGGCATTAACTGAGCACTTTCTTTTTCTTTCCTTCTTTTATTGGGCCTATGTCAAGCACTGTGCTAGCTACTGAAGATGCAAAGAAAATAATAAATCATCCCCTACCACCAGGGACATTATGTTCTACTGAAAGAAAATAACTTACACTTGATAAGTATAAACAGACTAAATACAAAATAACCAAACTGGGAAAATCCTATGGGAGACTTCATATCTTAAAGAATTCTTCCAACCAGAGGTGAAGAGGAAGAGCACTTGAGGAATGTTAACAGCCTATGTGATGGCAGAAAGCCAAGTTGTTAGCTTGGGTCCTGGTTGCTGGAGGTCTTTTTCTCCTTTAACAGAGTCCCCTATAGGTACTTTATGACTTTTAAAGTCTCAAAACTACATTTCCTTGCATGCTTACTTGATCCTTTGCTCTTGGTACAGGTGCTGCCACCAATTGGTAGTGTTCTGGAGACACTACTAGGGTACATAGAAGAAATTCAAATTTTCTGACCCTTTAAAGTTCCCAAATTTATCTCCTGATGAAGGGTAGGGTAGGGTAGAGAGAAGACAGAGGTACTTTTTCTTCTCCTTCTCTCAAACTGATTAAATCTCAGAGCTTGCCTTTAGAAAGTTGGTATCCAAACCCAACTTGCTATTTTCATACAGGCCCCATAGGGTGGAACAAAGTTTCTTAAACTAATCTTATTACTCTTTTCTGTGTAGAATCATTTCATGTCATCCAATGACTGGAATCATCCCACTCCTTTCCAAGTTAATTAATTAGGTTACTTGCAATTAGTTCAATGCTCTTTGACTTAATACATGTGTTTTCACCTGATAAAAGCAAACATTTTATTTGTTAGATAGAATTTTGTTAGTTAATTCAATTGGCATGAGAGTGACTGTTTCAATTGCCTGCCACACTTTGACATTCATGTTTTTTTTCTTCACTCATTCATTTAAAATTTATTAAATGCTTGTTATGTCCAGAACACTATACTAGGTTTCAGGAGAATATGATAAGACAGGTCTGACTGAAGATGGTCTTGTAGTTCAAGTTAGAGATTGGAAAAAAACTAGATACTTGTAGAATAACTCACATTTAACCAAGGGAACTTTATTTAACCATACCAGGAAAGATACAATAGTGATTCAGTTGGGCATAGATAGCATCCCTTTCCCTGTGCTGTCTGTACTGATCTTCTAGTCAATCAGAGTCTAAGGGGAGAGATGGTAAGTCCTCATGCCCTGGCTTTTTGAAGTTAAGCCACCAGGAAAGGCCATCAGTTTTCAGTCCCTGGAGTCAATTGTCCTGAGGACAGTTTCAATGTTTTCCTTAAAAAAAGAAAAAATAGGGTAGTGTGGGAATTTTGGGAATTTGAGAATTGGGTGAACCGTGCTGACTCCATCTTGTGACTCAGTTCTGGAGTTAGCTCACTTCCTATTCTATTCAATTATGGGGTCTAGTTCAGTTTCTGTCCTGTGAGAAAACTATTCAATTATGGGAATTGTAAGAAAACTATTGCATTCTTTGAACCTAGAACTGCATAACTGGAAAAATGGACCACCTCTATCTGTTGATTAGACATCCTTACCTAAAGATCTTAGGGGTGGGGAACCTATGACCTCAACGCCATCTGTGGCCTCCTAGGTCCTTGGGTGTGTGACCTTTTGACTGAGTCCAAGTTTTACAGAACAAATCCTTTTATTAAGAGGATTTGTTCTGTGAAGTTTGGATTCAGTCATTTGAGCACCTAAATGGCCACTCGTGGCCTTTAGGATGCAGCTTCCCCACCCCTGAGTTATGCTGACCAAAATTCAGTCAAATCCAAAGACTGATGTAAGGAATTTTCTTACAATTAAACATCTCAAAGAACCCATATTTTTAATCTGAAAACTGGTCCCACACAGGTCAATCAGTTATTGTTTCCATGTTCCTTTGATGGAATACAGATGTTTGGAAAAGATGATTTTAGGGAACTGCACCTGCTCATTCTCCCTACTTCCAAGTGGAAAAGCCTCTAATCTTTCCTCCAGTTAGAAACCAGATTGCCTAACCTCTGTTAATTGTTCACTTTTAATGCATAAAAATCTGTCTCCTCTTGTACCAGAGTCCAGTGCCAAGCTGCGGAGGCCTGATCCCTATTTGTTATGCATGGATTGCTTCATACATTGATATACTTGGAAGCATGGACCTTTGTTTCCTCTGTTATTTCATTTTTTCATAGTAGGAATAGAGTCCTGATCCTACAGAGGGACACTGAAAGTTTAGTTAATTTACTTTCCTCAGCTCAAGTTAATTTTGGTCCAATAGCAAAATAAGAAACAAAAACTGATGAGTATGATTGACAGATAATACAATCCATCTTCAGAGACTACTCAGAAAATTCTACATTTTCTTAAACCATTTTCTATTTTGAGAATTTGATCATTTCCCTAAAGTAGAGATTTCATTGCTAAAAGTAATACAATACTGAGATAATCTGGCATTTAAATTAGCCTCAATTCATATCTTGTGCTTTCCCAATACCATGATTAAAAAAAAAACTCCCTATTCTTGAAATATTCACTCCCAGTGTCTACCAATTGAATTCCTACCCATCCTTCAATACCCATTAAAAATACTATCTCCTTTATGGAGCCTTCCTTGATCCTCCCTATCAGAAATGACTCTTCTTTCCTCTGACCCACCACAATACCTTGTTTGAATTTATGGTCTATTATTGTACTGATTATATCGCCCTATTAGTCTAGAAATTCCTCAAGGACATAGACCATGAACCATTTATTTTTGTTTCTCCTCCAGTGTCCATCACAGTGTGCTGTATCTATTTGCATAGATGCTTAAAATTTCTTTAAATAAAATAACATTATTCATTGCCTTTATAAACTGGTCGGTTGTTTTTTTTTTTTTTTCGCTGCTGGGGTCTAGAAATGTACAAGTTTCTTCTTTTTTTTCCCCCACTGTATTTGCCATTAGGGGTTTCATCAAGTGCACTGAAAGCACAGAATATGGCCTTGGGGTTTAGGAGGTCGATATGATAGGGTTGAAAAACCTCCGCTGCTTTCTGTGAGTCAGTGACTAAGTACAGCTGCACATGTCCTTCTCCAAACAGGAAAGGCAAAGAGAAACCACCAACTCTATTAAATGATCTTCAGTTTATCCCCACACTCAGCAAAGCAGGAAGAACACAACAGATTGCCAGTAATTAGCCGAGAAGCTTTGCTTAAAGTTATCTCTCAAAACCTACCTGGTGTAACAAGAGTTGTGAACGTGCGAAAACAGTGCAAGTGACCAGTCACAGGAGAATTTTACAAACTGGTGTGATACATTTAGAAGTAGAGAAAGCCCTCTGGGACCTAGGAAATCAAGGCTGTTTAGGTCATTAGGATTTTTCCAATTATTGTCAATCGATTGTTCTGGAGACCCCCTACAATTTCCAGGTCTAAAGCAGAAGGGTAGCATCCTGTTATTTTACTTAGAGAACTATTTTTCCAGTGAATTAGATTAGAAAAGGGTTCTCTTCTTCCTTTTCTCATTTTTTTTTTGGCTTTGATTTGTTTTGAAAGCTACTTCTTTTTTCCCTTCACCAACTGAAAAAAAAAGAGAGATGCTTACCATAGAAAATTAGCAAGTTAAAATGAACAAAAAATCCACATCTGAGTCTCCAGGAGAGCTCCTCTTGGGGAAGTCATGATTAGAATGCTTATTTAAAAAATCATAGATCTTCATTGAGAAGGGGCCTCTGAGGCCTTCTAGCCTAACCCCCACCTAATTTTACAGAAAGAAAGTGTGGCCCAGTAAGATTAAATGAGTTGCCAAAAGTCACAGAGGTAGTTGCTTTCACAGGTAAGATATGAATCTGTATCCCATGACACCAGTCAGTTATCCTTCTGCTGTATCATGCTGAAAATCATTTGATGCGTTCTTTCTTTCTTATAGATATAAAATATCAATGCCTTTACCACCGATTTTTTCATATCAGAAATACTGCAATGACAAAAGTATGTATTTTTTATTTAGTTTTTTTTTTGTTTTTTGCTTTTTGGAGGGCAATTGGGGTTAAGTGACTTGCCCAAGTTCACACAACTAGTTTTTGTGTTAAGGGTCTGAGGCCATATTTGATCTCAGGTCCTCCTGACTCCAGGGCCGATGCTTTATTCACTGCACTGCCTAGCTGCCCCAAGTTGTATGTATTTTAATAGAGTGTTTAAATAAAATGACATTTCATGATTTGCTGGATGGTTTCCATACAAATACTGCTGGCCTGCTTTTTTCCCATGTGAGGGACTCACGGATATACATATCATGGAACAACATGAATGCACACCTCTCCATACCCCACCCCCACCAAGTGAATTTCTCTTTAATTTGAAGATGCATTTTCAAGTGGTTTCCATAGACTAATTTTAGTAGCATTTGTGGTTTCAAATAGAAAGCAGGAAGCCATGATGAGATAGAACCTCTGTTCCATCACTAGCCACTTAACCAAATCTCAAAGATTAAAAACCTTTTTAGCAAACTTGAAAACTTGTTTGATACAGCAAGAGGAACCAACTAAAACCATCAATATGACCTTTTGCAAAACCTAAAAAATGGTAAGACTGTTTTTCATTGTATTTAGACATTACAGAAATTATACATATAGAAGACATCAAAAACATTTTCCCATTTGAAAGGAATTTCTACATGGACACAATTGTTGTGTGGGATTTTTTCATGTGATAGTATTGATACAATTTGGTTTGCAGAATATTGTTACTTTGAGCCATCATTGAGAAAAAAACCCTCTCCTTATTATTTGTGATAATTGTATTATTAGTCTATTTGGAAGTATTTTTGTATAGTAAAATTGCAATGACAGGATTCTGGACGACCCCAGGGTCTTTAGTGATGAATCAAGCAAATGAGAAGGGCTTCCGACCTCTGTTAACATTTAGAGTTCAGAACTTGTTAGTCATATCCACACTACTAATTAGCTGAGGGCTAGAGACATCCCAGAGACCCAGAAAAATTGAAACCAAGCAGGATATCCAATAAGGGAGAGAAGATTTGAAACAGGAAAAAAAAGAGTAACCTATTTTTGACCTTTGGAGAAAAAAATTTGTAATAAAGACAAACTCTGTATACCAGAAGGTGGCAGCCATCAAAGACTGGATTCAAATTCTGGCTTACAATAATGTTTAAGGAACTGAACTTCAATTAAATGTAGAAACAGACTTAACTAAATAATAAACATTCTGGAATACCCAAAGGATAAAGATAAATGTGTCATGGGTGAGATGGGATGTTTAAAGACTATAAAGGAGGGAAACAATGAAGGAGATAATGGCCAACATTATTGCAATATGGACTGAAACAAGTGGTTTTCTTGTAACATATTTAATAACCAATTCCATAGGAAGTGATGGGAAAAGAACATATGTGGGGAAAATTTTTTACATTTCATCTGAATTATTAATATTTTCTCCATAACTTTCTTGAGTCTTCTGGACAATCAACAAAACAATAAATCAAATCATAATTTCTAGTGTATCCCAATTTCCAAGGTATAAATGCTCACACTATAAATTTAACAATTAACTGAGCTGGTCAAGAAGAAAAACCTCTTTTGGTCTAATAGGAAAGTGCTTTCCTTAACCAAAGAAACCAAATTCATAGGTAAGGCTATCAAAGAAAAGGCTCTAGTTATTATCTTAAGCTGATTCTGCAATAGTATATAGGGAAATGACTAGATATCATCTAGTCAAATTTCTTCAGTTTGTCTAAGTAACATAGATTTAGAATTTCCAGGAACCTGGTATCCATTTAGGCCTAGGGCAAGAGTTTTTAACCTCTTTCCTGTTATGGACCCCTTTAGCAATCTGGTAAAGCATACAAACTCCTAAGAATTATATTTTTAAATACATAAAACAAAACACATAGGATTGCAAAAGAAAACAATTATATTGAAATGCAGTTATCAAAATATGTATTTTTATGTTCATAGATCCCAGGTTAAGAACACCTGTCCTAGAGTAACTCTTTCATTTTACAGATGAGGAAACTGAGGGTTCTAGACTTGCTCAGTATCACCAGGCATTTATCACCAGGAGATGGAAGGTTTGAACCCAAGCAAACTGACTCTAAATGCAGCAAAATGTCCATGGCAACATATTGCATCTCAGCTAATGAGTGACAGAATTGACCCTAGAACTGAGGTCTCTTGGATCCCAGGTACTTGCTCCATTTACTTAAAATGGGTTACTGAGAGCTTGGTCTAGAATTGAACTGAACCAGGATTGGAACAAAATTGTCTCAGGAGCTAAGTAAAATGTAAGTCCATGAAGGAGCCGAGAAAGTGCAGCTAAAATCAGGTCTAGATTTGCATTTTTATTAGAGGTCAATTATAAATTTTAGGTATCCTTGTCCTTTTGCAACTTCTCTATTTTGATTGCTATTTTAAAATCCTGCATGATTTTACTAAAATCACAGGTCGGGACCCTTGACCCCCAAGTTTCCCTATTGTTATTATCAGAAACAGAAGAATTGTCTGGTTATTTCAAAAGGCAAGAGGGTATGTTAGATATTAATTACTTGGGTTTTTTTATGCAAGGGAGAAAGGACCACAGATAGAAAGAAGCAGGGGGAGGGGGGAGGTGATGGTGATGCCAAGTGATCTAGCTACAGAGTCCTGGGGTTTGCAAAAGGAAGACACAGGATAAAGTCCAGGAAGAAGACATGTCTCTAGGTGGTTAACAGCAGTGGGAGGTCTACTGTAACATCATCCTTTCTTATTCTGGAGATAGAAATGTCCTCATCAAAGAGCCAACTGTCATAATGGTATTCACTTAAAGGTGAATATACTATATTCAGAGCACAATTCATGAAGCAAAAATACTGAATGTGGAGAATTCAGAAAAAAATAAAGAATTTCATTAATTTATACAAAGTACATTTACCAGAAGCAGGATATATATATGTATCAACAACAATTTAAATAAATGAAAAGATCACTAAAAAGAATTCCAGCTCTAAGAAATGGAAAAACCAACAATAATTCCAGGGAACAGATAATGAAATAAAAATTCCTCTAGAGAGCAAAGTAGGAATTAATAGGTTAAAATATTGAATACATACTCAGATGACTTCTCAGTTCTCAGTATCTTTTGTTTTTGCTTAATTATTTTTTCCTTGTAACAAGGAAGAATTCATTTTTAGGTCAGGGAGAAAGAGTAGGAAATATGCTATAAGAAAAAAAGCATTATTAAAACCTTTTAAAATAGGGCACAGTTTCTTTTTCTCCTTTGTTTCTTCCCACTACCCTCCATATTTTCACAAGAAAAATTTCATTTATCTTTGAAATTTTTCTATAGAAAAATGAGGCAATCACTTGGGGGTGGGATCAAGATGGTAGCATAGAAGTAGGAGAACTCTGTGAATACCCCCCATAACCACCTCAAATACCTATAATACATGACTCCAAACAAACTTTAGAGCTCCAGAACCCATAAAATACCCGAGAAACAAACCTCCTGTTGAAGGCGGCTTGGCAGGTGGATGGGAAGGGCTCATCACAGCATGTTGGGAGTCCAGCCCACCCTGGCCTGAAACTGGTTAGCCTCAGGGAGGCCAGGACAAGATGCAGCTGGAGCACTCGGGAGAGTGGATGACCAGCAGCTATGACAGTTTCCAAAATTATCAACCCATAAGAGCCAAAGACAAAGTGACAGGTCAGTGGAACTCTGCTAAATATGGGGAAATGGTATGGGTCTGGCTATCTGCCCCCAAGGCAAGAAAGCAGCAGAAGCAATGGCCCTGCAGGCACCTCCATTTGGCTGCTTCAGAGCTCTTGGCCTGCAGATTGCAGGGGGGTGAAGTGATCATCCTGAGGCTAAGTGCTTTTGCCTTAATCTGCCAGGATTTGGGATCATGGTTTTAGGTGGTGGTCCTGAGGTGTGTGATCAATGAACCAGAGCTGGAGGGGGCTGTAGAGATGGAGGTCCCCAATAGCTCCAGTAGCTGCAAAAACCCCAGTGAGTTGGGACAAAGCTCTCCCTTTTGAAAGCAGAGTTCTACAGAGCCCCAAAGTCAAGTAATTGACTGGCAACATGAACAGGCAAAGGAAGCAAAGCAAAGAAAAGCAAAAATCTAACTTTAGATTCCTTTTTTGGGGACAAAAAGGATCAAAGCATGGAAGAGGAGGAAGATAACACATTCAGAATTCCCACACCAAAAGCTTTCAAGAAAAAAGTAGACCAGTTACAAGCCATAGAGCTGCTTAAGAAAGATTTTGAAAACCAAATAAGAGAAGGGGAGGAAAAATTGGGAAGAGAAATGAGAATGACGCAAGAAAATCATAAAAAGAGAGTCAATAACTTGATTGAAGGAAATAACACCTTAAAAATAGATTAACTCAAATGGCTAAGGAGACCCAAAATGCCAATAAGAAGAAGAATGCCATAAAAAGTGGAATTTGCCAGATGGAAAAAGAATCTCAAAAGCTCTCTGAAGATAATAATTTCTTCAGAATTAGTGTGAAGCAAATGGAAGCAAATGACTTTATGAGAATCAAGGTGCTATTTAACAGATCCAAACAAATGAAAAATAAAAGGCAGTGTGAAATATCTCCTTGAAAAAACCAATGACCTGGAAAAGAGATCCAGGAAGGACAGTTTAAAAGTTTTTGGACTACCTGAAAGCCATGAAAAAAAAAGAACCCAGAAATCATCTTTCAAGAAATTCTCAAGGAAAATTTCCCTGATATTTTAGAACCAGAGGGTAAAATAGAAACTGAAAGAATTCACCAATCACCTGCTAAAAAAGATCCCCAAAACAAAACTCCTAGGAATGTTATAGCCAGGTTCCAGAGTTTCCAGATGAAGGAGAAAATATTACAAGCTGCCAAGAAGAAACAATTTGAATACTGTGGAAACACAATCAAGACAATCCAGGATCTAGCAGCTTCTACATTAAGGGATTGAAGGGTCTATAATATGATATTCTGGAGATCAAGGGAGCTAGGATTAAAACCAAGAATCACCTACCCAGCAAAATTGAGTATAATATTCCAGGGAAAAATATGTTCTTTCAATGAGGTGGAGGACTTTCAAGCACTCCTGATGAAAAAACCAGAACTGAATAGAAAATTTGACATTCAAATACAAGAAGAATGAGAAGGTAAAAATGGAAAAGAAATCATAAGGAACTTTTAAAAGTTGAATTATTTACATGCCAATATGGAAAAATGAGAAATGTGACTTATGAAACTTTTCTCAGTGTGAGGATAGGTGAAGGGAATATATATATGCACGCACACACACATGCATAATACACATATGTCTATATAGGAGGGTATATATGCATAGGAATACATATGTGAGTTTTTGTATATATGTGTACATAGACAGAGGGCACAGGATCAATTGAATAGGAAGGGATGATATTTTAAAAGGTGAAATTCTGAGATGGGAGAGGAATAGAATGAGAAAAGACAGGGAGAGACAGAATGGGGTTAATCATCTCATATAGAAGAGGCAAGTGACAACTGTTACAATGGAGGGGAAGAACAAGAAGGCAAAAGGGAATGGGTCAACCTTACTCTCATTGAATTTGGCTTAGGAAAGTAATGACATACACTCTAAATTGGGTATCTTACCCTACAGGAGGGGGGGGGAAGGGGATCAGAGGGGCCATGATGGAGGGGAGGCAGGTTGGGGGATAGAGTTGTTAGAAGCACTTTTGTAAAGGGACAGGGACAAAGTAGAGAATAGAACAAGTGGGGATCGGGATAGGAAGGAGGGAAATATAGTGTGTCTTTCACAATATGTCCATTGCGGAGATGTTCTTTGCAACTACACATGTATGGCCTGTATTGAATTGCTTGTCTTTCCAGGGGGGGTGGGTGATGAGGGAGAAACAGTAAGAATCTAGAACTTAAAGTTCTAAATCAAATGTTTAAATATATATATATGTATAATTATTGTTATTATTTACATGCAACTGGGTAATAAGATATACAAACACAGTGGTAGCAAGACCCATCTTTCCCTATGGGAAAGTCAGAAGGGTGATGTGGGAGGATATAGGAGAGAACAGATTTGGGGAGGGGCTATACAGTGGGATCGTTGTATTGGGGTGGTAGGGGAAAGACAGGGAGAAAATTTGTAGCTCAAAATCTCATGGAAATGAATGATGTAAACTCAGAATAAAAAAAAGTTAATAACAAAAAAAAAAGAAAAATGAGGCAAAGAAAACTGGAGAACAATCCTCAATCAAGGTAGAACTGAGACTAGGACCTGGGGTTCCAAGACCAACTGGCCATATATATGAATTTGGAAAGTATTTCATCACCCTCTAACTTCCCTTTTCTGTGTTCTTTCAAACCACGTTGTGGTGGTCTCTCACCACTGCCTTTCATGTGCTCATACACATTTACTTAGATGGAAAGATTCTCACAAGATCAATTATGTTAGAATTTTTATAATTAAAAAAAATTAATGTATAGGAGGAGGATTATGGGAAGATGGTGGAGTAGGTCAGAAACTTTCAAGCTCTCAAGATTTTCCCCCACAAAAGAATTAAAAGAGCACCTTAGGGGCAACAAAATGTGGGTGGAGATATATAAGAACAGGGGCATAACTGGGGACAATTTGAGAAGATCAGAAGGAAAATCCCAGGACAGGCTTGGTTCTTGTGAAAACACCTCTAGGCTACGTTCCCTTTTAACAGCAAGCAAGGAGCCTCTTAAACAGGAGGAAAGCCCTGGGGTTAGTTGGTTTGAAAGGCTGCCTCTGTCCAAGCCGAACGTTTACCCCAGGACAGTGAGAGGAATTGGGCATTTGAGGCCTGGAAGATCAAGGGAACCTCTGCTGATAAGTAATGCCAGACCCAGACTGCTGCAAAGAGCAGCCTTGAGGAGAAGGAACCAGCATACCAGGTGAGTACAGAAGCAGTGGGGCAGAAAGCCCCTGAGGGTGGGCACTTACAGGAGGTTGGAGGTTTGGCTTTTGGTTTCAGGCTAGAGGGGAAGAGCTGAAGATCTGGGGCAGAAAGCACCATTGTTCATACCCCAGGGCTAGAGGCAATTATATAAATTAAGTTATTACCACAAAAAATGCACAAAGGAGAAAGAGTCCAACTATAGAAAACTATTAAGGGAATATAGATGACCAAGGTTCATCATCAGAGAAAGGTATTAAAGTAAAGAAATCCTCAAAGAGTAACATCAAATGGTCATCTGCCAAAAAGGAATTCATAGCAAATTTTTAAAACGGACTTTAAAAATCAAATGACAGAGATAGAGGAAAAACTAAAAAAGAAAATAAGAATAATCCAAGAAAAATTAAAAGGGCATGAAAGGAAAGTCAACCAATTAGAAAAGGAGATACAGAATCTTAAAGAAGAAAATGGCACCTTGAAAATTAGAATTGGGCGAAGTGAAACCAGTGAAATTAAAAGAGATGAAAAAATGTTTAAACGAAACATGAATAATGAAAATATAGAAGAGAAAGTAAAACATCTTATAAGAAAAACAACAGACTTAGAGAATAGGTCAAGAAGAGAAAATAGAAAAATTATTGGAAGGGGGAGGAGCCAAGATGGCAGCATAGAAGCAGCAAGGCTTTGCAGCTCCCACACAACCACCCTAAACACCCATAAAATATGACCCCAGACAAAGTCTAGGACTCTCAGACTCAAAAATACTGAAAACACATCTCTCGCTGAAGGCAGCTCGGCAGCAGGGTCTCATCACTGCGGGCTGGGAGACAAGGCAGGCCCAGCCTGAAGCTGAGACCGTGACCAGGCTCTGGGAGGTGGGAAGGACCCTAGCTGAGCCAAGCCGAGCTGCACTGCAGCCAGTCTGCAGGAGAGAAGATCTACAGCCTCCAGCACCTCCACATCTACCAAGGTGTGAAAAACAGGGATTGGAGAGGGGCAGCTTGGCAGGAGGGGCTCATACAGCAGGCCGGCAGGCCTAGGCCGAGACCAGCCCAGCCCAAAACCACAGCCAAGGACAGACCAGGCCCCAGGGTGGTCAGGAGGAGCCAAGCCTCCTAAGCCACAGCTGGAGTCTACTTCAGAGAAGATCTACTGCACCTGAGGGAATCTTCACATCCAACAAACCAGGATTAGCGTCGGTCAGTGAAAGTGAAACTTTGAAACTTAATTTGGGGGAGGAAAAGCAGTTTGGCCAATCTGCCCCTGGGGCAAGGAAGCAGTGGGGGAAGGGAACTGCTGTAACTGGTGGTGGGCCCCACTGGGGGGCTTAAGAGCCCCTGGCCTGTGGACTCAGCAGGGGGGCTAAATCAATTGATCAGGGCCAAGTGCTCTTGCATTGAGCAGCCTGGATCCAGATTGTGGTCTTGGGTGGTGGTCCTGGGGTATGCTTTCAGTAAGCCAAAGCTGGGGGGACTTGCAACACGCCCCTAATAGCTCTGGCAGCTGGGAAAACCCCAGCGATTTGGAACAGAGCTTTCCCCCCTGGAAGCAGAGTTTCACAGAGCTAAAAAAACCAACCAATTAATTGACTGGCAAACATGAAGAAAAAGAAGCAAAATAAGAACTGCAATAAAACTCTAGAATCCTTTTT
>JAQQSW010003731.1:0-14621 GCA_028646575.1 Pseudocheirus occidentalis | reverse complement strand
GTAGTAGTAGTAGTAGTAGTAGTGGTAGTAGTGGTGGTAGTAGTAGTAGTAGTGGTAGTAGTAGTAGTAGTAGTAGTGGTAGTAGTGGTAGTAGTAGTAGTAGTGGTAGTAGTAGTAGTAGTAGTAGTAGTAGTAGTAGTAGTGGTAGCAGTGGTAGGAGTAATAACAGTAACAGCAATGCTAACAGCTAGTAACTATATAACTCTTTAAGATTTACAAAGTGCTTTACAAATATCATCTCGTTACACCTTTGCAACAATCCTGGGAGGTAGGTGCTCTTATGATTTCCATTTTAAAGATGAGGAAGCTGAGGCAGTGACTTGCCCACAGCAGCAAAGCTTGTAAATGTCTGAGGCTGGATTTGAATTCGGGTCTTCCTGACTTCAGGGCCAGCACTCCGTGCTCTGGAGCACCCAGCTACTCTATCTGATAGCAGGCAGAGCTAACAATAATAATGGAAGCTCACACTTCTTGTGTCCTCTGTGTTTTGCTAAAGAGTTTTACTCATTCTGTCTCATGTGATCATCGGGACGTGAACCTAGGACTTGTGGTCCCAAATCTGGATCTTTGGCCAAAGTGTCCCATCACCACCCCCACCCCCAATGCTGTAGACAACAAGAGAAGGGCTGGAGTTAAATAGTAACAGAGCTGCATTTGGTACAGAATTAATAGAAGGTTTCCTCTGGAAAACAAAAACATAATGAATTATTTAGTTATGATCTTCATGTCCTGGAAATGATCTCCTTGAAGGAGAGCAATCATTGAGGGAATCAAAATGTGCTTTTTAAAGCCGTAAATTGTGTGATACATTAACAACAAAAAACAAAAAACACCAAGATCTCAAGGGCAGAAAATTGCAGACCTGTGACTATTAGAGTTTCATTACTATTGTCAATAATAATAATAGCTGACATGAGAATAATCATAACTGGCATTTATATACAGCTTTAAGTGCACAAAGTACTTCACAAATATCTCATCTTACCCTCACAACAACTCTAGAAGGCAGATGCTCTTATTAGCAAATGACTTGCCCAAAGTCATACAGCTTGGAAATGTCTAAGGTTAGATTTGAACTCATGTCTTCCTAACTCCATGGACAACATTGTATCTACTATACTACCTAGCTGCCTCCAAGCCTTGGGGAATAGACGGTTTATAGAGATCTGGATGATTCTAGAGCTGGAAATGGTCTTAGTTAGAAACCTAGCCCATCCTTTTTCAGATAAAGCAGCTGAGTCCCAGAGAAGTTAGATCAATTATTTAAGGGTCACACAGCTCCTAAGCAGCAGAGCTGGAATCTGAACCCAGGTTTTGCTCACTGAATATCTACTGCCCCATGTTCTACACATTGCCTCACCATGACTGCTAAGGCCCCTTCCCAAGCTGTTTTTTGCATCTAGTTCAACAATGGCCCAATCAGCAAAGAAAAAAAAAACAAATTTAACATGTTGGGGGAACTTATAAAGGGTTACAGCAATAGACTGGATGAATATTGAGTTCTTCAGCACCAAGCAAAATGATTACCCTGAATCAAGGACTCAAACGGAAAAAAAAAGGTTCCAGGATTTTTCTAATTATGTTATAATTGCTTTCTTTGTGGCTGGTTGTGATAGCTATCATTTCTGGTTCACCAACTTATGAAGTCTACATTTTACACAAATGATCCTGATTTTTTCCAACTCAATGGCCCATTTCCAAGGAGACAGTGAGAAAGCAGTCAATAAGCCCCCGCCTCAGCCATTTGCTAGGAATGAAGTTAACGAGACTATCTTCAGGACAAATGGGATGCAAAGCAGTGTACCCTGGAAAGGCAGCCCTGCGGGGGCCTGACCAGAGAAAGCTGATTTCAAGCAGAAACTACCCTTGCAGAACCAAGAGACACAGGCTGCTGCTGGCACCCACTACTATCTATTATGCCTTCTCTTTATCTCCTCAAACCACTGTGATTTAGTCCCTTCCAAAAAGAATAAAACCACACACAGGGACACCTTTTCAGTCTCTGCCTGTGAAAGTCACACCATCTACATCAGGGAAATGATCATATTCAACACATGTGAAGATGGAAACCAAAGGAGACATAATTTGTGGCATTCAAATCTCTTCATCTTTGTCTCTCAGACCTTTTTCTCCTCTTTCTTTTTCTGTCATCCTCTCCCTTTTTGCAAGGAAGGAAATAAGGATTTCGTAAGTACCTACTGGGTGCTTACAACTATCTCATTTAACCCTCACAACACCTGTGAGGTAGGTGCTATACTGATATCCATTTTATAATTAAGGACACTGAGTTTAAGTGACTTGTCCATGGTCTCACATCTGGGAAGCATCTAAAGCAGAATTTGAACTCTGGTCTTCCTGAATGCAAGTCCAATATTCTATCCACTGTACCACCTAGAATGAGTTCATCTTACCTATTTAGTCATTTGGTAAATGTTGGCCATGGATCTACTACATGCAGTGTTGGGTGAGATGCCAAGATGAAATACACCCAGTACCTGCCCTCAAAGGGCTTATAGTTCAGTAGAGAACTCATGAGATGGAGCACAAATCCCATTCATGTTAAAAATGAGGGAGCTGAAGCTGAGAAGTTAAATGATCTGCCCATACTACATATCTAGTTAATGTCCTAGGCTGGATATGAACTCACGTGGTACAGAGGATAGAGCACCAGGCATGGAATCGGGAAGACTCTTCTTCCTAAGTTCAAATTCAGCCTCAGACACATCAGTTGTGTGACCCTAGGCAACTCACTTCACCTGTTTGCCTCAGTTTCTTTATCTGTAAAATTAGCTGGAGAAGCAAATGGCAAACCACTCCAGGATCTTTGCCAAGAAACCCACCCAAAATAGGGTCATGAAGAGTCAGACATAACTGAAACAACTGAACAACATCCTGACTCTAAGCCTAGAGTTCTATGTGCTATATGTACCACCCAATTCCTTGAGCAACACAAAATTCTGTGCATGATGAGTGCCAAATGAACAGTGTAATAAAATACCTTGAATGGTCAGAGTCAGAGGAGTGCAGTAGGAAACACACTAGATTTCTATTTCCCTACAGTGCTTTGCACATAGTAGGTAGGCATTCAATAAATGTTTGTTGGGATGAATTGAGGCCTTTCCTTTCAAGTTTTTCAGATAGCACCTGAGAGTTTCCTGCAGAGTAGGTCCCTGATGAGCTGTGGCTGCCTGATGGGCTCTGACAAGAGTCCTGTAATGACAAGTGTTCCAGGGAGCATCCTGTGACCTTCAGCAGGTTCTCCCCAACCAAATGGCCTTGTTTACTGAAGTCGTCACGTTGTTCTTGGTGAGGAAGCATGCATGAAGTGCCCCAGAAGAGATTATTAACATTCGGGACCAATGTCCATTTTGCTCCATGTCACTGCATCCTGTGAAGAAACTTGCACCTTTCAGCAAGGTGACCCAACATAAGCCAAGCCCTCATCATCTGCTCATTTGAGACCACAGCTCACTGACATGCTCATGCTGAGCTCACTAAGAAAATCATTCAGCCTCTTCTTTCCATGAATTGTGCAGGACAAATGATCTCTCATGGAGAGAAATTCCCCTTTTTGTCCTCATGCCTTTACATTGACTCTCCTCCATGACTGGAAATCCCTCCACTTCCAAGAACCATTGGACTCCTTCAAGACTGAATGTGAGCATTACCTTCCACATGAGCCCTTTCTGATCTTCCAGCTCCTTAGGCCCTCTCTGTCCCTAAAAGATCTTTTACCTATTAACTACAGAGAGAGAGATGGATGGATAGATGGAAAAATAGAAAAAGAAAGAAAGAAAGAAAGAGAGAAAGAAAAGAAAGAAAGGAAGAAAGAAGAAAGAAAGAAAGAAAGAAAGAAAGAAAGAAAGAAAGAAAGAAAGAAAGAAGGAAAAGACAACCAGAAAGATAGACAAATCACATAGAAAAAAAGATAAGTTGACAAAGGATAGACATCTAATACATATAAGGTGATCTATCTCTATCTCTCTTTCAACCTGTTTATCTCTCCATCTACCAATCTGCCTATCTATCTATCTATCTGCCTGTCTATCTACCTATCTCTCTTTCTCTCTTTCTTTCTTTCTTTCTTTCTTTCTTTCTTTCTTCCTTCCTTCCTTCCTTCCTTCCTTTCATATCTATGTATCTATCTATCTATCTTTCTATCTATCATGTATCTATGTACCTATTTATCTGTCTTTATCTACCTACATTTATATATCCATCATCTATTTATCAATTATCTCTTTATCAATTATCTGTCTATCCTTCTGTCTACTATCAACTGTCTCTGTCTATCCATCATCTATTATTTATCAGTTATCTAACAATTATTTCTATCCATCTCTATCATCTTAATTTATATTTGTAAAACTTTTAGTTTTGCATTGGGTTTTGTACATAACAACCCCTAAAATGTAAGTAGTACAAAGATGTTGTTGTTGTTTTGCTGGGCCTGAGTTCAAATCCACCCTCAGACACTTAACAGCTGTGTGATCCTGGGTGATTCATTTAACTCTGTTTGCCTCAGTTTCCTCATCTGGAAGTTGAGCTGGAGAAGGAAATGGCAAACCTCTCGAGTATCTTTGCCAAGCCTACCCCAAATGAGTCAGAAACAATTGAAATTTAATAAGCAACAATAAAACAACATTTGGTTTCCTTAAGTGAAGTGTCTTGCCCTCAACCACCAGAAGAACATGTAGCTGAAGCAGGATTCAACCCAGGTGAGCTGCCTCCATCCAGGTGACAGGGTTCCTTGCCAGAATGGAAAGTCTTGAATGCTGAAGGGATAGGATCTCTAGGAAGTCAGAAACCATTAGAGATTTGCAGGGTTCTATGCTGACCTTGAAGGGGTCAGTGCCAAAAGTCACAGATTTACACCTGGAAGAAATCATAGAGGACAGCAAGCCCAACGCAATTTCATAGGTCCAGAGAAGGTAAGTGACTTGCTCCAAGTCATAGAGGTAGTAAGTGATAGAGGCAAGATTTGAACCCAGATCCTCTGCCACCAAATGCAGCATTCCTTCCACTCTAAGAAGGCAGCCTCATAATGGGCCTCTCTGAAGAGTAGCAAATTTGGTTACTCCACTGACATCAGAGACTGGTGTTCAAATAAATATCTACTGTCCGCGACCGGGCCAGTTCCCTCTCCTTACACACTGCTGCCTTCTATGGGTTTCTGAAGGCCATGAGACCTGGCAGCTTGTCATTTTAATTTCTAGTGTTTTGAATTCATTGCAAAATAATTGTCTTATAGATTTTTCGTGCAGGCATATTTATTGTTTTCCCTTTCACTCTGGAAATGATGTAGTGTAACAAAAGTAACTTTAATTATGCTGGTGCCACTGAGAGCTGAAAATTGCTGGCATTTTAGAAATCAGACTAAGTGTTCCAGAATGAAGGTGGATACAAGCGCGACTGATTTATAGGGAAAGCAATGACCCATAGGTAGCAACACTGGGAAGTCAGCTAAGTTTGTCTTGGAAATCCCAGGGTCATGAATCTGGAGACTGAGAGGATTTTATAGAGGTCACTTACTCTGAACTTGTCATTTAACAGAGAAGGAACTGGGGTCTATGGAGGTTAAACCATGGAAGTAGGAAGACTCATAGCTAGGGTTTGAGTTTGGACCATAGAATCTGGTAGTTGAAAGGGATCATAAATGGCCATCTAATCCAATCCAAATGTGATAGGAATAGCCATTATAACATACCCAACAAGTGGTTCTCCAGTCTCTGCTCAGAGACCTCCCAGGAAAGGGAAGCCACAACCTGTCTAGGCAGCTCATCCCATTTTTGGACAAGTTCTAATTGTTAGGGAAATTCTTCCCCTTTACATCAAGGTCAAATCCGCCTCTTTGCAACATCACCATACTTTATATCTGGAAGAGACTCAAGAGTTCAATCAAGTCTAAGCTCATTTTACAGAATTTACAGATGATGAAACTGAGGCCAGACAAGCTCATTGATTTGCCCATGGCCAGCAGTCAATAATTCTTTCTTTCTTTTTTTTCCTTTTTGGAGGGCAATTGGGATTAAGCGACTTGCCCAAAGTCACATGGCTAGTAAGTGTGTCAAGAGCCTAGATTTGAACTCAGGTCCTCCTGACTCCAGGGCCAGTGCTCTATTCTCTCCACCACCCAGTCACCCCTAATAATTATTTCTTAAGTATCTACTATGTGCCAGGCTCTATGCTAAGTAAGCATTAAGGATACAACTATGAAAACAAAAGGTGTCTGTTCTCAAGGAGTCAAGTTATACAAGTGGTAAATATAGGAAGCAGGATATGGACCCAGGTCTTTTGATGAGAACCTCAATGCTCAGTCCTCTACAAAATGCTGTAGCTCCCACTTATTGCTTATGGTTCTGCTCTCTGGGACCAAATAGAGTGAACTGAATTCCTTCTCCACATGACCACCCATCATATACTTGAAGACAGCTCTTCTGTTCTAAATCTTCTATTCTTCTAAGCTTAATTCATCCAGTTCTTTGGAATAATCTGCACAAAACTTAAGATCAAGGCTCCACCCTTCTAGCTGGACTCCTCTGGACACTCTCCTCCTTATAAAAGTCCTTCTTAAGCCATGGAACCCAAGACTGAACCCAACACTCCAGATGAGGTCTGACAAGGGCTGAATACAGGGACACCCTCATCTTTATATTCCTGGGGTTTGTTGGTGTTGAATTGTTTTCAGTCATGTCTGACTCTTCATGACTTCATTTGGGGTTTTCTTGGCAGATACCAGAGTGGTTCACCATGTCCTTTTCCCATTCATTTTACAGATGAGGAAACTGAGGCAAACAAGATTAAGTGACTTTCCCAGGCTAACATAGTAAGTGTCTGAGGACAGATTTGAACTCTGGTCTTCCTGACTCTAGGCCTGGAGTTCTATCTCCTATGACTAGGCTCTTATTAATGGAGCCTCAGATGGCCTTAGTTTTGGGGCTAACAACCCACTCATATTAAGCCTGACAACCCCTAAAGCCCTCAAATCTTTCTCAGACAAACTGCTATTTAACCAGGCTTTTATCCTCTATTTATGAAGCTGATTATTTTTTGTGCTCAAGTGTTAGAGTTTGCATTGAACCCTATTGAATTCAATCTTTTTAGTTTCAAATCAATGTTCTGGTGCTTGAGAGAACTTTTTGGATCCCTCTCAGCTTTTATGTGTCATAGTGTCATGAACACACCATTTATGCTTTAATCCACATGATTGATAAAAAGTGTTCAACAACACAAGGCCAAGTGAAGACCCCTTTGGCACTTCTCTGGAGATGTCTTATCTTATCGACACTGAACCACTAACAAGTAGCATTTAATTCCATCCAGTCAATTTAGAATCCCTCCGATTGTATTATTGCTCAATCTACATCTCTCCACTTTCTCCATAAAAACCATGTGATATGATTTATCAAACGCTTTGCTAAAAATGAGGGAAAATATATCTACAATATTCCTTTTATTTACTAGTTTTGTTACCCTTTCAGAATAGAAGGGGAAAAAGAGTATGGAGTAGAGGGGTAGGGCCCTTTCCTCTCTGACTTTCTGCCTCTATTCCCTGTCTCCCTTCCTGTCCCTTTATTTCACTGAGGGCTACCATTGGGTACTAAATGTCTCTCTGCTTCCTCTGACATCTCCCTTCTCCTATTCACCCACTTGTTCCCCAACCATTAAAAACAGCTCTCAGCTAAGGGTAATATGGGTTATTTCTTCCTCACCAAAATTTAAGTCTGCCTTACTCAAGGGAGTATGCAACCTAAGATTCTCATTGTAGGATGAAAAGATTCACATCTGTGTATGAATGTGTGTTTGGGGGTTATTGGGAAAGAAAAAATAAAGCTTCCCATGTGTCTTCATCTCACAAGGTCAGCTCTGGTGAGTATCTGTAGCCAACCCCACCCCTGTTGTGAAATGTCCTAAGCCAGAAAGTGTGCGGGATCAAAATACGGCACCTAAATTATGTCAGGCAGTGATGATGACAACGTATGTCAATAATTATTCCTGATAGGCAGTTTTCCTCTACCCCAACCCAAAATAATGAAGTCAGGAGACCTGTGTTCTAGTCCTCTCGTTGTTGTTCAGTCTCTCCAATCCTGTTGGATTCTTCATGACCCCATTTGGGGTTTTCTTGGGAGAGATACTGGAGTGCTTTGCCATTTCCTTCTCTAGCTCATTTTATGATGAGGAAACTGAGGCAAACAGGGTTAAGTGATTCGTCCAGGGTCACACAGCTAGTAAGCATCTGAATCCACATTTGAATTCATGTCTTCCTGACTTCAAACTGAGTGCTTTATCTACTCTGTTGCCTAGCTGTTTTAGTTCTCCCAGAGAATAGCACAAGTCACTGCTTTTTGGCATTCAGTCACCACTTCATGAAATGAGGAAGTGGGATTACATGACATCTGAGAAACTTAGAGGAGGAGAAGGAGAAGGAAGAGGAAAGGAGGAATGAAGGGGAAGAAGAGGAAGAAGAGAGGGAGGAGGATGAGGAGAAGAAGAAGACAAGAAGAAGAGGAGGAGGATGAAGAGGAGGAAAAGAAGAGGAGGAAGAAGAAGAAAGAAGAGAGAGAAAAGGAAGGAGGAGAGGAAGAGAGACAGAGACAGAGAGAGGAAGGAAGGAATGAAGGAAGGAAGGAAGGAAGGAAAGGAGGAAGGAAGGAAGGAAGGAAGTTACTAATAAGTAGCATAGTAGCATTTATACAGCACTTTAAGGTTTGTTATATTAGAGACAGGTTAGCATGACAGACCTGGAGTCTGGATGACTTGGATTCAAACCCTGCCTCTGATGCTTATTATCTACGTGACCTCACTTGTCCTCTCTGAAACTCAGTTTTCCTCTCTGTAAAATGGAAATAAACAGAGCCTACATTATTGGATTGATGTGAGGATCCATCAATTTGATGCAAGTAAAGTACTTAGTAAATCTCAAATTTCTATGCAAATGTGAGCTGTGATAAAGGGCAGTCCTTTACCATTTTCCAAGTTTTATCACTCTTGTTTGGCCATTCAGTTCCTACCACTACCCAGGGAGGCAGTCAGGGAAGGGCACATGGTCCTCCCTTTGTCAATGAGGAAACTTATGTGTAGAAGCAGAAGGGACTTGGCCACAGTCACATAGCTAGCAATGAAGCAAACTGGGAACAGGACAGATTCTGAGTCTTCTAACTCCCCAGCCAGAGTCCCTGAACTATTAAAATGTTTTCACATGCATAACATAGAGACAGGACTTACTTAAAACCATTCGCCTCTCCATGGACTTTGTAGTTCTCTGCACTGATCCTGGAGATGACTCTGGTCACAGCGATGAGAATGCCAATGTTGACCTGCACAATGAGAAGCAACAAGGGAAAGTCAGGAAGCAAAGTATGCTGGGAATGGGCTCCTTCGCTCTACTCATTGGCTCCAAGGGAGGGCTTCTGTTTGGGACAGGAAAGGTGAAGAGTTACTTGTGTCATGATAATGACTCAAGCTTAAAAGGAAGATGTGTACAATGTTAATATCTTTCCTTTTCATTTCACCTCTGTTTCTTGGCAGATTTTTCCTCCTTCTTAGAAGAAAGAGAAAGAAGAAGAAAAAAAATGAGCATAAAATGTTAACACTAACAAAAATATAGAAAAGATAGAAGATCCATCCAAGTGGGAAATTGTGTTACTACTGTGCTTGATGTCATAGAGAAACACATCCACATACACACACATACATTTGCTTTCATGCATGTATATTCACACATGCACACCTGTACAATATATTCACACATACATACTCTCACACTTATGGATTCTTATTCACATACACATATTCATACACACACATATACATACTCATATACATTCACATTCACATAGTCACACTCTCATACTCATACATTTATAATATGCTCACATACACACACATATGCACACTCTCATTCACATAGATATGGATATTTTTACATAGCTGTTTGCCTGTTGTCCCCCCCTTGAACTGTAGCCTCCTTGAGGGCAGCATGGCATGCAAAAAGTTTGAGAGAAATAATTTCTGGGTAATTTAATGATTTTGCTAATAATGCCAACATTTTGATTCAAGGATGGTCATCTGGCTGTCTCTCTCTTAGACCAAAGACAATCAGGGCAGTGGGCTCACAGTTTATATGCCCATTGGAAGAGTGTTCCTGAGGTCACGTGTCTTGCCCAGGGACAAACGATTAATAAGCATCTAGTCAGGTATTGACCTCAAGTGTTCCTAAGTTCAAGTTCAGAGTTCTATCCACTGAACCACACAGTTGCCTGAAAGAGAGATGGGGGGAGGGAGAGAGAGAGAGAAAGAGAGAGATAGAGAGAGACAGAGACAGAGACAGAGACAGAAAGACAGAGAGAGAGAGAGAGAGAGACAGAGACAGAGACAGAGAGAGACAGGGAGAGACAGAGAGGTGTCTTGGGAATTCCAGAGTGTAGTGGGTATAAATGATGAATAGATTGTTACCTCTGTTCATGCTCACCATTATCTCATTCTCTAATATAGCAAAGGAAAGTGGAAAGAGTGTGACTTGTCAAGGTTACACAGAAAATAAGTTGAGGAGTTATGAATTTGAACCCAAATATTCTGACTCCATGTCCAGGGGTTTTTGTATTGCATCACAAATGATTTACAGGTATCCCTGTATAGGCATGGGGCAACTGGGTCGTGTAGTGGATAGAGTGCTTGGCTGAAGTCAGGAAGACTCGTCTTTCTGAGTTCAAATTTAGAGTAAGACACTAGTTGTGTGACCCTGGGCAAGTCATTTAATCTTGATTGCTTCAGTTTCCTCATCTGTAAAATGAGCTAGAGAAGGAAATGGCAAAGTGCTCCAGTGTCTCCACCAAGAAAACCCCAAATGGGGGAATGAAGCGTCGGATAAGACTAAAACCACTGAACAACAACAACAAAGTAGGAATGGGCTTTGTCCCAGGGCAAAGAAATTTAGAGGGGACAATAAATAAGCTCAAATGTAAGTTTAGCACCTAGAATAATTAGTTGAAATAGGAAATCATCACACCCGTGACTTCCTTCTTCTCTCCCATCCTCCCCACCAAAACATCTGCACATTGCTATTTCCCCAGCAGTGGCTTTATGGTTTCCCAGGGTGGACTCTGTCCCTGATCCTTCAAACGATTTTAGGGTTTATTCTTATTCCTTTGTCCTGTTCACCAGCAATAACAACAGATGATGGTTCTGGGGTTGGAGACAAAGTCTGATTAAGACAACCTCCATGGCGTCCCCAGTTCTGTGACCTGCCCGGTGAGTATAGGTTTGAATATGAAGATTCCAGGCATTTAAATCCGTGCCCCCATGGCTCGTCCTTCTCCAGCACCTTGGTATCTTTACTAACCTTCCATTGATTCAGGAGACAGAAATTCAGAGAAAACTGTTTAGTTGATCTGTTCTGCAGAAGGCAACTAAGGACTTTTGATGTTGGTCCCAACAGAAATCTCGATAAAGTGAAAAGAATTCAGAAAACGATCGACATTCAGGGGCAGAATAAAAGCTTCTCACCACCCTCTCTGGGGCCACTGGTGACGAAGGGAAGTAGGAAGCTTTCTCATTCAAAGTAGAAAATCAAAAGGAAGGCTACTTGTCAGACTACTTGGATTAAATGGAACAGAAAAAATTGGAAGAAGGGAAAACTTTCTTTTTCTTTCTTGGAAGAAGTTGTGCTTAGAGCAAATCCTGCAGTGCAAGGTGATTTTTTTTTGTCCTCACTTCTAAGAATTAGGATGGGACAGAGGAGAAGGCAGCAGGCTAGGATGTGCTGGTAAATGTTTAATAACCAGGTCTCTCCTTGAAGAAAAAATGTATACAGGGAACACTTTTAAGTTTCCTCATCATTCACACTTCCCCATCACTTTCTTAAGTCTAAATAATGAGCAAAATATTAAGTCAAGCCCTTATTTGAAGCACTTGCCCCTTTCTGATCTCTGAGTATAAATGCTTATGCTGAAAATTTAAAAATCAGCTCTCAAGAGCCAATGTGAACCAACTGCTTTATACTTCTGACAGCAGTTAAATGAAAAGGGATAAGGGGCAGCCAGGTGGTGCAGTGGAGAGAGTGCCAGACCTGGGGTAAGAAAGACATGAGTGCAAATATCGCATTTGACACTTACTATCTGTGTGACTCTAGGAAAATCATTTAACTGGTTTTTTGCCTCAGTTTTCTCAACTATAAAATGGGAATAATAATGACTTCTACTGACCAGAGCTGTTGTAAAGATCAAATAGACAATAATTGTAGAGTGCTTCACACAGTGCCTGGGACATGGTAAGCACTGTGTAAAGATTAGTTGTTGTTGTTGTTATTATTGGTGTTATTATTATTATTATTATTACTTTTTTACTTACATAATTTTATTATTACTACTATTACTATTATTACTTTAATTACTCTTCCATATGGCTTCCAACACATTTTCCCTAAAGCATAGGTCTAACTGCTAGGGTGCCTTTGTTTGTAACATTCAGTTGTAACTTCAGTTTGTAAAAACACACTTGTGTTTGGGTGCCTATGTTTGTAATATTAGTTTGTGAAACCATGTTTAAAGTCACAATTCCCCCAGCCTAAAAGCATTAACTCTTGCTCTCCACTGAGCCAGCTCTCTGCCTAGCTACAACTCATGAACTGTTTATCCTTGCTTGGTAAAATAAAGGCTCCACCTATGAATCCTTCACTAAACCATCTAAGCAATCCCTTTAGCTTAGAGAAATGTATAGCCCCCTTGTTCTAGTGGCCAGCTGCACCTAGGAATCCTTCAATACACTATCAGTAAGCTAACTCTTCTCACTTAGACACGTCCTGGATCCCCAATTACTCCAGCTTCCCAACATCCATCTTGTCAAACATGGGTAACAGACTGGACACCTCTCAGTCAGCCCTGACCGCTGGCTGACTTAGTGATATTTCAAGGCAAAAACCACACCTCCTGGTAGCCCCACTGTGGGCTTTCTCCCAGTGAATTATGGGCAATGTGCCTGCACAATTGATATGAAAAGTGCATGTCACTTTAAGCACTGACCACTCCTTAACTCCTCCTTAATCTCACCCTTACTAACCTAGTTAGCACAATTGTTACCAGATTTATGGCTCTATGGCTTTATAATCTGTACCTCTATCTCCTGCACTTTTGCAAGTCCCCTAATGCCCTGCCTACTGCAAAGCTTAACAATAAACTTTTACAATCCTGACTGCCAAGACTGCTTGAGTTTATGAATTCTTTTCAGACTAAAAGAACACTCCAAGGATTTCTTAGAAATCGCTGAAAACCTTTCTCCCTCTTCATAACCATGTCACTGTCCTGCTCAGTAAATGCCTATGGCTCCCTATTGCCTCAAGAAGCAAAAATAAGGTCCTCATTTTGGCCTTCAAAGCTCTATAACTTGATACTTTCCTACCTTTCCAGTCTTCTTACTCATTATGCCTATTCCCTGAAAAAATCAAAATGACATAAAACTGTAAAGCGCTTAGCACTGTGCATGGCATGGAGTAGGTGCTTCATTAATGCATATTCCCTTCTTCCTCCCTTTCTGCCCATGCTATAGTTCAGACACACTGGCCTTATTGCTGTTAATCACATATAACATTCCACCTTCCATCTCCTATCTCTGGGCCACAGCTTTGATTTCATGCCTGAAATGCTCTCCCTCCTTGCCTCAGCCTCTTGAAAGACATGGAGTTTTTTTTCTTGGGTTTTTTTAATTTTTTTTGGAGGGAGGAGAGCAGGGCAATTGAGGTTAAATGACTTGCCCAAGGTCACACAGCTAGTAAGTGTCACATGTTGGAGGCTGGATTTGAACTCAGGTCCTCCAGACTCCAGGGCTGGTGCTCTATTCACTGCACGACCTAGCTAACCCCATGTTTTTTTTCAAGAATCATTTCAAGAACCTCTTTCTACATGAATTCCTTTCTGTCTCCTCTAGAAGCTAATGCCATTCTCTTTAGAGCTGCCTTGTGTCTACTTTATATATGTCTTGTTTATAGTTCTATATGTGTTTTGTATATTTCTATATATGTACATGTTGTCTCCCCTGTTAGAGTATAAGCTCCTTCAAAGGAGGTACCATTTTATATTCGCCCTTCTGTCTCCAATGCCTAAGAGTGCCTGGTACATAATACCCACATAATAAATGATTTATTAATTAGTATCTTACTTAAAATCTTGAATTCCCCAATTTAGTTAGCCAGAGCCAACTGGACTTTTTTTTTGCCTGGGGTAAAGATGGTACATCTTCCTCCCACCCCAACTGATAAGCATCCTGGTGGGGAAGAAGTCTGCCCATGGCAAATGTGGGTTTTCTATGAAGTTAAAGGGGTCTGAGTGCGCAGAAGCTGAAGTACACCCATAGATGTATTATCATCACCCTCCAAATTTACAGCTCTAGGCCCACACTCCAATGGTCCCACCCTAGTTATGCTTCAGGAATTAGCATTTCCAAACTCTGCAATTTTATATTAACGTTAGGGGTTATAATCCCCATGTCCTAAAATGCTACGTAGCCGTGAGCTGCATATTTTATTTTTTCTGCTACTCTGTCTCTGCCATTTTAAAAAAAAAAGGAAAAGAAAGGAAAGGAAAGAGGAAAGGAAAGGAAGGGAAGGAAAGGAAAGAGGAAAGGAAGGG
>JAQQSW010003730.1:0-14621 GCA_028646575.1 Pseudocheirus occidentalis | reverse complement strand
TTTATAGCTAATATGTACTTTCCTTTGCATACACACAGTATTCTTGTTCCTTATACCTGTATCCACCAACACATGATCTCTATATATTACCTTTTAACACTGATGGTATGTATATTTACAGGAAACTCTGTCTCAGGTTTACATGGGAATGTTGTATTGTCATTTTTCTTCTTATATTTCATTAAATGTGTTTGGCTTTCAGCTGTGTATGCTAGATGACTTTAAAAGGTGAACACACTGATGGGGGCTCATGAGCAGAGGTTTTCTGCGGATGTGTGCCCATAGAGTGCCTTGAACCTGAGATCTATTTTTCGGAGGCTTAAATGTAAGAAGAGTTGTTCCAGGTTTGCTGTGCCAGCTATGCCATTTCTAATAGTATGTGCAGCGTAAGGAGCACTGGGTTCTGAAGAAGAAGATCAAGGTTCAAGTTCCAGCTTCGGCTACTTACTAGCTATGGGATTTGGGCAAGTTACATGATGTCTTTGGCTTCCGTTTCTTCATGTATAGAATCAGGTTCCCTTCAGGGTTAAGTCATATGATCCTCTCTCTCTCTCCCTCCCTCTCCCCGCCCCAGTTTCTTCTGAGGCAGTATGATCTGATCATGCACAGAACTTCCAAATATGACAATGACAGAAGATAAACTTTCTGCAAAAATGTCACAAAATGCATTTCCACAGTCAAAGAGGAGCTACACTGTGCAATTGCCCCATCACAGATATCGGTCTAGAATGGCATTACTTTTTGGAAAACAAAGGTGAGTGCCTAGCACCAAACTGAGGAATCTGAAATGAAATGAACATCATTTATCGTGAACTTGATAAAATGCTCTCTCAGGGTCTACGAGCTGGTCGATAAAGGGCGCCACCAAGGTCACACAGCGTGCTTTGATATCCAGATGCTGACCTCCCATCTCAAAGAATTCTGAGTTTTCTGGCCAATTCACTGCAGTTCAAACTAAGTGCAGATGCTCATCTCCTCTAATCTCTTCTTCCTTCTCCCCATCCAACTGAAACAACATCACGGTTATCACTTAAATGCCAGAAACCTGCAGCCGTGTTTAGTGGAAAGTCTGGCATCCTGGAGGCCTTGATTCTCACCTGCTCTCTGCTACTAGCCAGGGTGTACAGCCTGACCAGAGTCTCCCTCTCCCTCTTGAGATGTTAAATAGAGGTGGTCTCCTCCAACTCACACTTGCTGTGACTCATTACTAAAATGAGCCCACAATCATGAGGGTCCATTCCCATTTCATGGGGCCCCCCAGCTGACGAGGCTTCCTGCTAAGAGCCATGTCAGCTATCTTCTCTTTTGTTCTCAGAAGCCCAGAGCAGAACTGCCAGAAGGGCTATCAACAGCTCCTGGGGCTCAGAATGACCCTGTGCACACTGCTAACTCATGGTGCGAAAGCCTCTGTGGTTCTTCAGAGACGCAGAGAAGATTTCGCCTGGTACCTCAATAAGGTGGAGATGGGCTGCAGCCTCTAAGAGGAGTTGCTACCTCATTAAGTGGGCACACCAGGCTCTCCTCTCCTGCATGTTGGAGGCTCAGTCATCCATCCGTCAGAAAAGCAACTGCTTGTTAGGATCACCTGGGCTCTGCTGACCCAAGCAGCGCCCTCGGGAAGGGAACCAGCCCCAGAACACTGCCCGCAAGAGAACCAGGGCTCTGCCAATCATGCTTGGGGATGTCAGTTGCTAACAGTAGCCACTTCAAACACTAGGAAAGGGAAGCAAAGTTTCTGATTTTTTTTTTAAAGATTCCTCAACAGAAGACATTGTTCTTGGCTTCCTGCTTACCTGTGGCTTTGAAAACCACATGTTATGATTTGTTATATATTTATTTATGTCATTAAATGTTCCCTAGTTATATTCTGGGCTGGTTTGGGCCACATGTGGGAGTGCCATGGGCTGCCCTGCAGTATGTATGACGCCTTGCCTGAGGCAACACTCTGAGATGATCAGTGGCAGAGAAGGTGCCATCCTGCACTGGTAGAGGGAGTTCCCTATACTGGTACAATCTCAGATCCAGTCCTGATCCTCACCCCCTAATGGGCAGCAAAATAGTATTCCTGGCTCCTCTTCCAGTACATCTGAGACTGAATGGGGCAGTAAGAATGCCCAGCCTTCCACATAAGAGACAAAAGGCCTTGCAGCCTATTCACAGAATCACAGAATGGCAGGAGGCTGGCCGAGCTAGCCTGGCCCTGGACAAGAATTGCCCTTTCAGCATTCCTCCAGATTCTGTCAGTGACTAAGCGGGGCAGACCACGCTGCCATACTCTGGGGCAGTTTTCTTAGCAAGTTTCTCCTGGTATCACTCTAGACCTACCATTCTGTGCCTTCCCTCCAACCTGAGATTTGAACCCAGGTACTCTGATAACAGCTTGTTGTCATAGACATAGTGCTAAACCTGGACATGGAATTGAAAAGACCAGATTTCAAATCTAACCTCAGACACTTACTAGCTCTGTGACCCTGCACAAGGCCAAGGGGATTCCCCTCCCTCGGCCTTGGTCCAAAGAGGGCTAAGCTTCCTGATTGCCAGCCCCGGCCTCCATCTACAAGGATGCCATTCACTCCTCTGGCTACAAACTGGTCCAGACTGGCAGAGCAGAGCTCTCTGTGAGAGAGGTGGCACCCACAATGGAAGGAGACGCCCAGGCTCTTGGAAGCCCAGCCACAGCCTCATCATGGCTACCTTCTGTGGATACCTGATGCTGTTAAGAGAAATTGTATTTGCGCTGTTTATTACATTCACATAACAAGATATGATCTGCTTTTTACACTTGAGCAACTCAGCCCCAGAGAGTTCTTACAAGCAGAACACGAGAGGCATCACCCGGAGAAGCCAGACGTGGGGAAAGGAAATCGGCTCCTGCTCACGCCCTTCCCGCGGGGACCAGAGAGACGTTAGGTCTGGGACAAGGGTTTCCATTTTTTTGCCCATACAAAGATAAAGCGTCTGTGTTTCCATCAGAGCCCACAGCTCCTCCCAGCCTGTTTCCTGTTTCAAGGCCCATCCATCGTCAGTGCCCTCAGCCCAGCAGCAGACAAGGCTCAGCTCTCGTGCCTGTGGGGACTTCGGCCATTTGCCCTTTGTTCCTGTATACAGCAGCCGGACACCGGCTGGTGCCTCTAATGCCTCCAACAGCCAATGCCCAATGGATGACCTGGGCCCAGGGCATCTCCCTCAGGTGGGGAGGTGAAGGTGATGAAAGAACAAGCCTTCTTCCCTGCTTCCCTCATTCTGACAACAAAGCCCCCTCCACCTTTGTGTCTCAGCAGGCCTGGCTCTCCTCTTCCCCACTTCCAATCCCCCCATCACTGCCTTGGATTTTTATTCTAGCAACATTCCTACTACCAAAAAAACCCCAAAGACCCAAAACAAAACCCAAACAAACAAACAAAACAGCCTTCTTAGAGCATGATCATGTGCCTAAATACCAGATGTGAAATACTCCACAAAGGCGGATATTCCAACTGCCAAGAAGCGATAGCAGCTCCATCTGCTTTCTTGATCTGGACTTAGGAGCCTAATTCTGTCCTTAAGTACACACACAGATTCCTCATGACATTGATGGTAATTCTGGGTATACATCTGCATTTCCATTTCTGCCCACCCTTTAAAGTACCAGAATGTGGTGTAGGCCTCAAAAACTGAACTGAGAGAACATTCCCCAATCTTGAATGGTCAGACAGCACACCTGGGTGCCCAGGCAGGCCCTGCCTTCCCCCTGAGCCCGAGCCCCGGGTGTCAGACGCTGGGAGGAAGGCAGAACAGAGCCTGCAAAGGGCTGGGCCAAGAAACAATTCCATGCAGGGCACGACCCAGAAAAGACACACGACTGCAATGTGTTTGTAAAGACCCTCACTCACACTCTTCTGGCTTAGAGAGAGTGAAACCAAAGCTTTTAAACCCAGCATATTTACAACTCCATTACAAGTATTTCCTCTTCAAAACTCAATTTACATTTAAGAATGGCTTCCTTGTGTACTGATGTGATACTTTCATCTCTAAATCTAATTTATAAGCACAAAGTCAGGGAAAATACTGAAGCGTTGCCACTTCTAAGCCTTGCAAAAGAGCCACAGAAAATGCACAGAGGCTTTCTATTAACTGGCTGCGTAAGAGAGAAGGGTTATCCTGCCCAGCTCACAGATCACTCCCAGACAGGACTGGAGCAGAGGCCATTCTTTCTGACTGCGTCCTCCCCTTGTAGAATGAGAAAGGAGCACCCAGTGCAGGGGAGCTGGCAACCATCTCGTACCCCTCCTACATTAGGGCTGAAAGGGACCTTAGAACAAAGAAGGGGGACTCTTCAAAGCCGGACGAGTCGGAGGCCATGTGGCCAATTCGAGAGCTATGACCGGGTCTTATCAAGCCCGATCCCACACCAGAGAGGTTCAACAAAAGCCTCTCCCATCCACTCTTTCAGCGCCAGAGGACAGAGCAGGGGATGGGGCTCCTGAATCCCCAGCCTGTCTTTTTTCCAATTACATCAAGTTCTTACACTAATTCTGAGTGATGAATGCAAGTGAAAATGAATTCTGGCAATGAGAGAGTTAATTCCCAGGCTGATCCAATCAGCATGAAGATGGGAAATAGGGTCTTAGCAAGCTTGAACTATGGACTCCCTGATCTTGTATCCACTCTGATTTCACAAAACAGAGGCCAAACTATTCATATTAAAATGGAGAATGGAAATAAATTATGCACGTGGCATTTAATTTTACTTTAAAATATGCATAAAATCCTGTTTTAAAATAACCCTTTGATCTGGGACAATGAAATGACTTCATTTGGAATGAAGGACATCCATTAGTGAAGATTCTGACAAAAAAGGGCATTGATTTCCTTAATCTGTATTTCTGCAGAGCCAGACTTGAAGAGAGAACTCACAGAGGAGCGGAAAGGGGTCTTCTTTCTGTCAAGATGCTTTCAGCACTACCTTGAAAATTCATGGGTATAGTTTTCAATATCTGGAAGTAATATGAGGAGGAGAACAGATAACACCTCTCGGGGCAGTCTCATTTTCAGCACGTGTTGCAGGGAAAGGATGCTGGGCTCGGGGGCACAAGATGCAGGTTCCAGGTGAGGCCTGCCACATACTGCCTGGGGGACTCTGGGCTCCCTCAGATGAGAGGATCTCCCAGGTACCTTTGGGGTCTATGTCATTGCAGCTTAGCACTGCAATCACAAAGGAATAAAAGCTTACCTGACCAAAGGTGAACTCAAAGGAAAACTTACTTTTTGGGGGGTAGAAGAATGGAAGTGAGCAGAGAAACAACATCATATTTTAAATACTGCAGTTTTAAAGTTTTATGGTTTTAAAAGTCTTCTTTCAGGTACAGGTTCTTTTCTTCTGTTAAGAAACAAATACTACTTTATGGAGTTTTCTGGGTAGTTTTGCTTTGGGGTTTTTGAGTATTTTTTTTTCTGGGACTAGACCTGTACTGGCTTTCTATTAACTGGCTGGGCAAGAGAGAAGGGTTATCCTGTACAGGCCTGTCTGGGGCATTGGTGAGAATTGCCTGGAGCACCCGCCCAGGGCTGCAGTCAGTCAAATGGAGGACTTGAACCCAGGTCATGCAGGCTCCACGGCCAGCCCTCTCTGCACTTACTGTGCAGCTCACTTACTGTGCCTCTGCTCTAGAGAGGAAAATGCAAAAAGCCTCTTGGAGAAATTTACTGTTGTTGTTAACATACAAAATAGCCCCAAATAGAGTTGGAACACTAAAGTACTTGATGTCTACATGGAAAGCTGTTCTATTTAAAACCCACCAGCAGACAACCATGTCAAGCATAATCGCTATACAATGCGGCGTCTTTCAGGAAGACAGTTTAAATCTGTTCTGGTCAGGCTGCTCAGGTCCATTATCACCTCTCTGGAGAGCTGATGCAGCCTCCAAGCGGAAGACGGGGTCCAGCCAAAGCATCTCTGTCACTTGATGGAGCACGGAGGGCATCAAGCTTGATAGCTCCACAAAAAATCCATTAAAAGGCTCCTTCATCACACTGAATCTTATTCTAATAATATCAAAATGTCGTTTGGGTTTGATAAGTATACAATTCTTAATGCATGCCAAGGAAATACAGAGAGTGCAGACTTTGAGCTTGAATCTGGAAGTAAACTTGAATTAACGGATAAAGGAGTCTTACCAAAACCTTGGTCTCCTCTGGGCATGATAGATGGAGCATAAAGCTATCATTGAAAAAGTAGTGGCTGAATGTGTTAAGAAACTTACTAGTATCCTGACATCAAAGCTCATAGGAAGAGAGTATGTAAAGCAGTTGACGTAATATCATTCTTCATGTATGCTTTCAGGACTACAGAATGGACCATAATAGGTTTGGGAAACATTATAATAAAAACTGGTACAATATCAATGAAATGCAGGCCCAGCATCCAAAGGCAAATTAATGCAGCCTTATCAAAAATGGGGGAAGAGGACTGAAACACATTCTCAGAGCACATGATAAGCTAGTTTAAAAAAAAAATCATCAAAGTACTCTTGGAACAAGCAGACAGCATTTCACCAGGCAGTGGCGGAGGCGGAGGGTGGGCATGCACCGGTGATTTGCACGTGCGACTAAAAATTGTTTGCTTGCAGTTAGTGCTGTGCGATAGCTAAGCTCCAAGAGCGGCATCAAAAGGCCCCCCAGGAGTAACGGGTCACACCGCGCGTGAAGACAGCCAAATAAGCCAACAAATCAGGAAGTGTCCGAGGGCTAGGACTCATAGATCTGATCACAGAGACAGAGGGCTTTATGATGAGGCCTTAGAACGAAGTCGTCCCCGTGAGGAATTACAGAGGAATCCTCCTCAATGTGCCAAGACTCGGTGATCAACATGAACAACTGCGCACGCAAGCCACAGGGCTCACCAACGAATGACAGTTATTATTGATGTTACAGAACTTTCCCAGCTGATAAAGAAACTGAGGCTCAATGAACTCGTTCTTAGTTTTTAAGAGATGATTGAAATGTGTTTCCCAGATGGAAGCAAGAAAGAATAAATTATGACATGAGAGAGAGGTGCACAAAGCTGGCTTTTAAAAAAGTCACCATCACTGGGGCTCATTCTCATGAACCCCCCGAGAGTGGCCGCTTCCTGGCAGGCCACGCTTCCCAGGTGACCTTCTGCTCCCATCTCACAGATGCCAAGTGCCTCTTAGGCCACAATCAGAAGCATCAAGTTTGAGAACCATCCCCACTGGGAGGGAACAAACAGGAGCCAGCTTCTCTGCAACAGCTCCAGATGTAATTCATCCTCATGCACCTCCAACATCTTTCAGAGTCCTCCTTGGGAATTAATGATCTGAAATGCACTATTCTTACAACTCCACAGGGGGTCATGGTAGTAGTGCTCCAACTCTTCCAGCACACAGACTCCACAGAGATGTTTCTCTAAAACGGCAGCTCTTGTCTATCTAGACAAGGTAAAAACTGCAAGGGGAGTACGGAGGAGAAGAGGGGGTTTGGGATGTGGGGGATGAGGGTGGACCATCCAAGCAACTATGAGGCCAAAGCTTTCCTGTCTCTGGGCATCATCTCACTACCTAAGATAGCCGGCAAATCTGTCAAGGAAAACCTCAACTTAAGAAAACTGCCTTCTTTTTCCCTATTAGTAGAGACAGGTTTAGAATTTTAAAGACAAGCAAACTCAAAACAAAGCTGCAACAAAAAGTTCCCTCAGTCATGGGGCCCCAACGGAGGGAGCCTGTGGTTGGCAAAACTCCCAACACAATGAACACACCTCGTTGGACAAGAGGAGCCATGAGTGAGTACATCTCCCTCTCCTCTACCTATTTCCATCAAGCGAAAGAGCTACAGTCAACATTGAAAAATTTGATGACAAACTAATCAGGCCTTGGTTTCCTCATCTCTCAAATCTCAACTTGGAATTTGTAGGTTTTGACCCTGAGGTCTCTTCCAAATACAATATAGCTCGGTTATATCTATGAATCTATGAACAGGGCGGGGGGGGGGGTTAGCCCTGACCACAGTTTCATATTTCCCTCCCCCAAAGGCATACATAGGGCCAAGAGGAACGTTCCGCCTGTACTTCCAAAGTGTGGAATGAGGTGGGCTGGCTTCACCCGGTTACAGCCTAAGAAAAAGTACAGGGTTTGGATCCCAAAGACCTGGGCTGGACTCTTACGTGACCTTAGGCAAACAACGGCTACTCTCTGGGCCTCAGTGTCCTCATCTGTAGAGGAAAAGGGCTGGACTAGCTGACCTCCGAGACCCCTTGGGCAATCACGTCAACTTCCCGAGTTTGACAAGTCAGTCCCCAGCCTCGAACTGTGAGGGCTACGGCCAACAAGGGGAGCTGAAACACAGAATTTCGACCCCCGCTTTACTCCCTGTAGCCAAAAGTCACATGAGAGTTAGAAATTTCAAACTAGATGGAACTACACCTGACATTAATCCTACCTATTCAGCAAGATCTTAATAGGTCCCACTGAATCTCTGACGCCTCCTTCGGCCCAAAAGGCCCGACCCCCAAGACCAAGAAGCCAGTTCTCCATTCCTTTTGCATTCTTTTCTTAGAGCCTCATTTGCCCACTCAGACTCCTGAGGATGCTGCCCCCAGGCCTGGGATGCTCTCCCTCTGGGCTCTTCTCAGACTCAGCTGCAAGGCCACCCAATGCAGCAATTTCATCTCCTCTGCATGCATCATTTTCTCCATGTCATCTGGAATGTAATCTCTTTGAGGACAGACATTGTGTCATTTTTGTCTTCAAATCCCCAGGCCTTGCCCTTAGCCCTTAGTACCTGGCACATAGCGTGGTGTTTTATAAATGCTTATTGACTGATGGACTGACAGAGGCCAGGTCTTACCCCTCCCTCTGTCCCTGGCATTGCACCAGACACATGGTGGGCATACGGCAACCCTGTGCGTTAGCTCTCAATCAATGACACTGAAGAACACCTTCTGTGCCCCCACCCCAGCCCTGGCCAGTCTGCTGTGCTAAGCACACATCTTCACAAGTCTTTAGCAAATAGGACACAATACGCACAACATACTTCTTGGTGGTGATGGTTCTTGGGCACATCACGTGGACAGCTCTGAAGGTTTCTAATCGTACTAACCCACATGTCTCCATTTTTTTGCACAGAGATAGCAGGAGACACTTTATCACGGAAGAGCATTCAGAACACTGAACATCTTCCTTTCTCTTACTGTAGACAGCAGATGTTCTAGGCAATACCACACACACACACCTGAGTGTGTGTCTCTTTCTCTATGAGTGCAAGTCTTTTAAAAAAACCCAACCAAAATACAATATTTACATACATATTTGTGTGTGTGTGTGTATACATATATATATCTCTTTTTTAGGCCAGAATTTTCTATGAATATTAGTGAATATTTCTCTTAATCCTTAAAAGTTTATATTATTTAATATTTCTTAATACTTGTAGCGTGAATTAATACTTTTGTAGCAACACAATATTTTGAAATCGCCCATACTTAGCTATGCCTCTGTGTACTGTATTTAAAAAAAATAAAAACAAAAGGTTACCTGACAGCACACTCTCTGTGTCAGTAAACAAAAGAAACCGTCTGATGTCTCCTGCATAGCTGGTGTGGCTCCAGCGACTCCCCAGGGAACCAAACTTCACCCCTGAGTGCCTGGTTCTTGCTGTGATATTTAAATGCTAGGGCCGCCTCAAGGGCTGAGGGCTGTTCTGTTTGTTTGTTTGTTTCTCGGTGGGGTTTTGGTTTACTGTGTTTGTTTCACTTTGTTCTTAAACACCACTGTTCCATTTTTCCTTTTTGCAGCCAAAAACGTTTAGTGCTGTTTGAAACACTTATTGATGTCAGATGGAGCAGAATAGGGTGAAGATTTTTAGGGGAAAAAAAGAAGGAAAAACCAGGATAACAAGGAGTTCAAATCCTGCCTCAGACACTCATCAGCTGTGTGACTCTGGGAAATTGCTGATGCTCTGTCTAACCCAACTGCCGGAGCTGTGGAAGAGGCACAGCAGGGCCGTCTTCTAGGGGTTGTTGTGAAGATCAAGGAAATTTTCCTAGATAGAATGCATCTCCACATACATTTATAAAGCTCTTTGTGAGCCTTAAAACACTGCATAAATGTTAAATGTCCTTATCACCATCAAATGCTGGCTAAGATCTAGGTGAACAATATCTCCAGCATCCCTCTAACTGATCGATTTTGCAACCTCCTCAAAAAAATGACGTGGAGTGAATCTGCCTGAGAATCGGGAGGCTAGGCTGGCTCTCTGGACTTAGCATTTCCTTAGGCACAATATCATTAACTATCTCCTTCATTAGCTTTTATACAAGATTTGAAGTCAAGTTTATTGGCTTAAAGCCTGCAGATTAATTATTTTCAATGAGAACATTTGCTCTTCCCCAGCCTTGGAGAAGTCTTCCATTCTCTCAAATCTTTGAATTGTCTCTGTAATTCCGTGATTCAGCAATCATGCCTGGCGTTCCTCAATCCATGCGGATGCAGTTGGTCCATTGGCGCCAGGTGACCTGAAGTCATTAAAGGAAGCACGGTCTTATCCCAGGACAGCTGGAATTTGGCAGCTTCCTCAGCACCAAGGCCTTCTGCCCTGGACCACCCGTCTACCTTGTCAGCTTGGGGGGGCTCCGTTTCTGGGAAGGGCACAGGCCCGTGATACCTCATTCCCTTCCCCAGTTCTGTTTTGACTCTGCAGGCTTTACCCGTCTCCCCGGCTCATGTTCCTCCCACCTCCTCACTTCCAGCTCCCAGTAGAACATAAGCCCCTTGGTGGGGAAGGGGTATCCTTCCTTTTGTCTTGTGTCTGTGCCCCAACACTGAAGCCCATGAAGGTTTCCCTACAGGCTGATTTTCTGATGTGTTTCCCCTGAGGTTTTGTCTCTTTCAACAGCAATCATCCATCAATATCTATGATGGTGGATAGACTTGGGTATGGTTTTTCTCCACTCTATCACTTTCTTAATGTTTAAGATGTCGAGTTTAGGAAAATCCTGTGAAGAAGTCACACATTGGGAAGAGAGGCAGGAAAGAACAGCGTCCTGAAACCTTGGGGAGCTGAGGGCCTCCACAAGGAGGGCGCGGCCAACGGCACCAAATGCTGCAAGGGGCAAGAAGGAGGCCCGAGAAAAGAGCCCTGGGCATAGAGGTTGAGAGGGCCTTACAAGGCTAGGTGGGCTGATGCAGCTTCACCTGACCTCAGCACCCCCTCAAGTTGTCACGTTATATCTCTTCTCTCTTTCACAGCCAAGTTCCTAGAAAGAACCTGTCTGCTCTGGCTGCTTCAGTCTGGTCTTCTCCAGCTCACTTCTCAACCCATCAGAACAGATTCCTTTCATTACAGAGATGAGGAAGCTGAGGTCCAAGGAGATGCCAAGTACAAAGCCAGGACTGAAATCCAAAGGAGGTTAAGGGGGAAGCAGAAGCATCAGTCCCTTGGACGTGGTCCATGTGGCTCAAGAACAAAAGCTTCTTAATGGCTTCTTGAGGAGGGTTACTACCTGATAAAGCATTGCTAAAGGAAAGCCTTCCCTCTGTCTGCCCCTTCATCCTACTTCATGTTTCCAGGAGGCTGAAGTCCAATGGAGTAGAGCCAGTTGTCTGGAAGGCCCCAAGACCAGCAGGCCCAGTGTCTCCTTGAAGGATGATCGACTGCACCTTTGTTCTCCTATCAGTGGAGGTGCAGAGAACAGGGAGCAAAAGGCGTCTATCTGTCTAAGGGGTAGGAAGGAGGTCTGTCCTGGTCCTGTTACCTGGCCACTCCCATTCAGAAGAGGTCCGTTCTGCTGGACCTCTCCACCAAAGGCATCAAGGGAAACCAGAGGTTTGGGGACAACTGTGAAAAGCTATGAACTCCAGCCAGGGAGACAACATCCTGATCATCTCTGGGATGGCACCAAAGAACCCCTTACAGGTTGAAGTTCTTCTGTTACAAGGAAATGATACGTCTGACCATGTTCAAAGGATGGCCGTGTTTGCAAACCACTTTGAGATCTTCAAATAAAAGGATATAAAGACAGACAGAACTCTCATCATTATCACTGTAATATTACGATGTGGTAGGATGCACCCAGACAGACAGTGTGTCTGGACTCCAGATGGGAGAGTCGATTAATGGTGGGAGTCTGCTGAGGAGCCTGGCCACCAGCTGGCAGATGCTTTACGGAAATGAAGGAACAGCAAGCAGAGCAGGCAGTAGCAGGGCCTGGTTTTGGCCGAGGCTGATCCTGGACGGCTGTCACTTCTACTGTGAAAAGGAACAGATCCTGATGAGGAAGGATGTGGGCTCCCTGGACGCCGGCCCTGGGTAAATGATGGTCAGTGGCAGGATGACATATAAGAGAGGCTGCAAAGGGAGCCTCATGACAGTCCTGTGGCTGTGGGAGCCACCTCTCTGCATGGGCTGACGCCAGACAGGAGGCGACTGGCCACGGGTCTCATGCAGAGGACCTTGTGGACTATTGATTCTGCTTTGGCTTTCTGAAGGTAATTAAATATAGCTCAAGGAGTTGGATGCAGACTTACTAAAATCTCTGTGCAGGTGGCTGCTCCCCAGAGCCACGGTGAAGTTCTTACACCCCCTCAGCTGTCTAGAAAAGAGCTCTGGGTTCTGTGGGGCTCTGCAGCTTGCCAAGCACTCTCTCCTTAACAGTCTGGGGACAGGGTACATAAAGCAAGCAGAAAGTAGGTGGAGTAAAATGAAGCTTAGAGACATTTAGTGACTTGTCCCAGGTTGCCGAGCAATGACTCCAAGCCCAGACTTTGTACTCTCGGGCCAGCGCTCTTTCCGCTCCACATACACAGCTGTTCCTCAGAAACGAGAGCAGCTTTGTCATGCCAGTGTAGTCAAGCTGAGGAAAACTGGGTGAGGGGAAGTGGGCAGAGAAAATTACAGGCCTTGGCATGACCCAAGTACCAGGCAGGGGGTGCTCTGCCTATGGGAGGTGGACTGCTGTGGACTGTTGCCCCAGTAAGGAAATGTGCACAGCATCCTTCCCAGTCAGCCATTCTTCAGGATGAAGCCGTCAGGAGAATTTCTCACGTGATTTCTTACCAGAGGCAATCACTAAGACTTATCTTGCTTCTTTTTCAAATATTTTATTTCCCTGGCATTTCAGCATGTAGAAGGCCTACTGTAAGCAGACATTTCTCTTTGGAAGAAGACAGTACTCCCTACAGCATGTATCTACATTTCCATTATCTTCCTGGAAGCCTCCAGTGATCTTGTGAGATCAGCATCCTTTTAATGATGAGAAAATGGAAGCTAAGAACTGGTGAATGACTTCTCTCAGCCTCACAATGTCATAGGTGAAGTCCGCAAGGGGAGGGTCCATGTGTGATCATGCTCTGTATTCACCACAGCCCCAACAGGGCTTTGTATACAGGAGATGCTCCTTCAAGATCTACCAAATGGGCTAGGAACCTAGATGGCAGAACAGCAGCATTGATCCAGCCAAATTCTCCCAACATTCCCCTTTAAACATCTTTAAAATAAAAGATTAAATCAAATCCTGGAGAAGCATAAGAAGAAAAGGTCAAGGTGAGACATTTTTCCAGCCCCAGAGAACTCAGGAGGTTGGCAGGAGAGGTCTGTGACACATTGGTGGGGACTGGCAGCAGCACCAGTGGTGGGTCTTGAAGGCAGCTGCCAGAGCAGCAGCAGCAGCTTTGGGACCTTGTAGCCCAGAGATGGTGAGGAGGTCAGACAACTGGTCAGAAAGAGACTACAAAGGGGCCCAGAACTAACACTGACGCAAAACCAGGCACTGTAAGGGAGCTTCATAGCCCATAGGTAATTCTAGGGCAAACAGAAATACTTATTGTTAGTCACAAAGGAGCAGCAGCCCTGGTCACAGTTCTAAGGATAAGAGACAGTTTTCAGAAGAAATCAAAGCTATGTATAGTCACAAGAAAAAATATTCTAAATTACTATTAATTAAAGAAATGAACATTAAAACAACTCTGAGCTACCTACCACCTCACACCTACCAGACTGGCTAATGTGACAGAAAATTAGAATGACAAATGCTGGAGAAGATATGGAAAAAATAGGGATATTAATGCACAGTTGGTAGAGTTGTGAACTGTTTCAAACATTCTGGAAAACAATTTGGAACTATACCCAAAGGAGTCTAAAACTGGGCCTATCCAGCAATACCACTACTGGGAATGTACCCTAAAGAGATGAAAGATAAAGAAAAGAACCTCTATGTGCCAAAATATTTAAAACGGTTCTTTTTGTGGTGGTTGGGTGACTGATAATGGCTTCTGTCACCTCTTAAATGATCATGATAATAACAACAATCACCATGATCTATATTTCAATTTCAGATTTACAAAGCGCTGGCCCCAGGTTAGCTCATTTGGTCTCATAACCATCCTGAGGCGTAGATGCTATTGTTACACCCATTTTACAGATGAGGACAGTGAGGCTTGGAGCAGCTGAGCCACAGCATCCACAAGCTCCTGCCTCTGCATCCAGTGCTCTGTCCACCATGCTGTATCAATAATGAGATATTCACAACACCCATGATGGTTATGAATATGTTGGTGTAGTTTTGGATCACAAAATATAGCAAACTCTCCACATGGAAGGCAGAACCAAGGTCTTTATTCAGAAACCATAAC
>JAQQSW010003729.1:0-14621 GCA_028646575.1 Pseudocheirus occidentalis | reverse complement strand
TGCTTTGATTCTTTTTGTCCACAAAAAAGGATTCTAGAGTTTTATTGCTGTTCTTATTTTGCTTCCTTTTCCTCATGTTGGCCAGTCAATTAATTGGTTGGGTGTTTTTAGCTTTGTGAAACTCTGCTTCCAGGGGGGAATGCTCTGTTCCAAATCGCTGGGGTTTTCCCAGCTGGCAGAGCTATTGGGGGGTGTTGCAGCCTCCACTAGCTTTGGCTTGCTGAAAGTGCTCCCCAGGACCACCACCCAAGACCACAATCTGGATCCAGGCCGCTCAATGCAAGAGCACTTGGCCCTGATCAATCTACTCAGCCCCCACAGGCCAGGGGCTCTGAAGCATCCCATTGAGGGCAGCCACTGGTTACAGCAGTTTCTGCCCTTCCCCCACTGCTTCCTTACCCTGGGGGTAGATTGGCTGAACTGCTTTTCCTCCCCCAAATTTAGCTTGAAAGCTTCAGTCACTTTCACTGACCTTTAATCCTGGCTTAGTAGATGTGAAGATTTCTCCAGGTGCTTTAGTTCTTCTCTGAAGTAGACACACTGTGGCTTGGGAGGCTCAGCTCCTCCTAATCACCCTGGAGCCTGGCCGCATGGTGGTTTTACCTGGGTTGGTCTTGGATCCCACCTGCAGGCTGCGGGATGAGCCTCTCCTACCTAGCTGCCTTTCTTTAATCCCTATTTTTCACACCTTTCTTTAATCCCTATTTTTCACACCTTGGTAGATGTGGAGTTGCTGGAGGCTGTAGATCTTCTCTCTTGTAGACTGGCTGCGGCTCACCTCTGCTTGGCTCCTTCCTTCTGCCCCAGGGCCTGGCTGAGGTTTTGGTTTCAGGCTGGGCTGGCCTCTGCTTGTGTCCTGCCATGATGATCCCCTGCTGCCGAGCTGCCTTCTGTGAGAGATGTGTTTTCTGTATTTTTTGAGTTTGAGAGTCCTAGAATTCGTTCAAAGTCATATTTTTATGGGTGGTTAGGGTAGCTGCATGGGAGCTGCGGGACCCTGCTGCTTCTATGCTGCCATCTTGGCTCCATCCCTGGAAGTCCTACTATGCACTCTTTAATCCGGGAACACTGACCTCCTGACTGTTCCTGGAACAAGACACTGCATCTGCCATTTCCCAACATTTTTTTAGCTGTCCCTCATGCCTGGAATGCTCTCCCACCTTAACACCCCCCCCCCCACTGACTCCCTTGGCTTCCTTCAAGTCTCATCTTCTCTGCAAGCCTTTCCCAATGCTTCTTCATCCCAGCTACTTCCCTCTCCTCTCCCCCATTTATCCTGTTTATAGCTTGTTTGTAGCATTTATTTGCTTGCTGTCTCCTATGTTTAATTGTAAGCTACTTGAGGGCAGGGTCTGTCTTTTGCCTCTTTTTTGCCTCCCAGCACTTAGTACAGTGTCTGGCACATAACAGTCATTTAATAAGTACTCACTGACTGACTGACTGACTAAGAGAGACTTATCCCAGGATACCTTCTCCCTCTTCGCTCCTGTTCTCCAGGACTGTGGGGGTGCTGTTGCTGCTGCCACTGCTGCCGCCGCTGCTGCTGCTTCTGCCGCTGCCGCTGCTGCTGCTGCTGCTGCTGCTGTATGGTGACAAGCTGAACCCATGGTTTGGGTGTGGTTTGAATTACCAGGGCTGCCTGAGTCCTGGACTACTCTTCTCTGTCCACTAGAAGGGGCTAGCTCAAAGCCCCACTAATTCTCATCTCAACTTGGATGTCTGTAGATAGCCTTGTCTTGTTTCCTGCTCAGTTTAGGGAAGAAGGGCCAGAGAACCAGGGATACAACCCTTCTGGGTTTCTAGCCATAAGCAGTCAATACTCATGTCATTTACTTTCTGATGGTCCCCCATTGCATTTTTTTGCCTGTCCATATTTTAATAAATGAAAATTTTAGTGATCACCTAAATCTTGTTTGTGTGATTAATGCTGGAAGTGAATAGAGTTTTGACCTTTAAAGAGATGGGAGATGGAAGAAGAGATATGAGAAGACAATCCTGTTGCTTCTTTGCAGGAGTGGGGGACTATGGGTATAGAACACTGCATTCATTGTCTTTTACTGTTGACTTTTGACTTGAGGCTAAATTTCATTAAACTTTTTCCTTCCCTCTTTTCATTCCTACAAAGGCTTGGAGGTGTAAGACACCAGGGTGTATTGAGAAATAGGCAAAATAAAAACAAAAAAACAGTAAAATTATTTTCAAAAAAGAAAAGTCAGGAATAGACCCAGATAACAATACACCTCTCTCCTTTTTGTAGAGAGTCATGGGACTACAGGAGTAAAATATTGCATACATTAAGAAATGTGCTCAATACATCATTGTTTTTACTGATTATTTTTCTTTGTTAAAAAGTAAAGTTCAATTCCATGGTTGGGAGTTGGAGACAAGATTGTGAGCATACTCTGGAATTATGTTGGTGTAAAAACAAAGGGCATCGACTAAACTTATTTTAAAAAAAAGAGATAGGAGACATTATCCCCTTTCTTTATGAGCTGAGGTTCAGAGGAAGAGTCAGAGACCACTTGGATCCTTACGATGAAGATGCCCTATAATCCTAAACCTTAAGTATCCACTAGACTAAACATAAAAGCCTTGAAGCAAACTCAAGCCTGGAAAGGATAAGGCTTACTTGTGGTGAGTATTGGGATTGGGGTGGGAGAATGGGGACACTGCTTTCAGCTTTGCTCTGGATGCTGTGTCTTTCTACTGTTAGTTTATCCTGAGTCAGTTTGGCTGCAGATAGCTATAGCTAGTGACCAGTTGAGAGTTCTCCTAGCAGCTGCACAAATGATCACAAATAGATCAGTTCTACACCTCATCCATAAAGGTTCAAATTACCCATGAAACCTCAATTGAACACCTTATACATTATACAGAGGCTTGCTTTCCTTATTTCACTTTATAATTGTTAAAGCAGGATTTGTTTTCCAAAAGAATTGAAAATTGTTGTTACCAAATCTCTATCATTGAAAGTAAAAATTAATGAGTATTTGAATAAAATTTCATATTTATTGAGAAATCTTAGAACTGATGTGATACCTTAATGCTTTGCCTACCTTGCCATGTCAGTGATAAGAAGGTACTATGCCTTCTTAGTTGGGCTAATCCATTTCTAAATACCAGGCCCACCTATGACCTGTGGCTGAGATCCCATCTCTTCCTAAGGCCCTAATACTGGATATCTACTTAAACACATTCCAAACTTCCCAGAAGACAACTCCTTTCTGGACTCTCTTCAATGCAAGGATTTCCTTAGTCCTGACATACATAATAGAGGGAAGGGAACAAACATTTACATGGCACCTACAATATGCTGGACAGCATGCTATGTGTGTTATACATACTATCTTATCTAGTTCTCACAATAACCCTGGGAAACAAGCATAATTGTTATCAGCATTTTTACAGGTGAGGAAAATTGTAAAAATGTCCTTCTTCACTATCAGATCCAAAGATTATTTCCAATATAATGGCAGATGAATGGGCACCAGGCTCTGACTGATCCCACACTACCCACCTGATGAAGTTACAGGACGGAAAGGGCAGGTAACAAAACCAATGAGATGTGAGGGTGTGCCCTGTTCAGACCGTGAATGGCCCACAATCCCAGTTTGCCAAGGGCATGAAATTTTGATTGGCCCACTTTTCACTTTGTAAAGAGTGTATCCTTTTGAGACTCTGACTAGGTCATTTTTAGATCACAGGACCAGGAAATTTGTCTGAAGATTGGCAGAGATAATAGACTTTCCTATGTATTTTTCTCTCCACTTTTCCACCTTTACTTCCACTCCCATCATCTATGGGGTGTTAGAGTAGAAAGATCTTCCTGTAGAAGATGGCTATAGGATTTCAGTTTCAAAGAAAAGTTGAGTTAGTGAGAGAATCTAGCTCCCAGCGTAGGAATCCTATTCATGAAATGGCTTGATATTTCAACGAGTCCTGAGATATGGGCTCCTCTTCCTTCCAAAAGCTCCTTATAGCACCTATAGCTAAGATTTCAGGTGAGCTTGAAATTAGGGATTATAGGAACTACTGCCAAGGAGCAAAGATATTGGACCCCAGGAGGAATAGTGAGAGGAAGACGAGAAGACATCCGAGGATCCAGACGGAGGTACAAGCTGCCTTGCTACAGGCTCCTTTATAAGTATGTCTTTCCACTTGAGAGCTCTGTGGTTTTGACTCTTCCCATTGACACTGTATGTATTTATAAGAGGGTGCATCCCAGATTTACAGAGGAGATAAATTTTTGTTACTGTTCTAAATATTCCATTTCAGTAAATTCATTTGTTTTGAGCTAATTATGTGCTCTTACTGACTAGAAAAAATGCAAATGCCTCAGGGAGACTGATGAGCTATAATTTTAGGAATGCAGACCCATAGAGTGCATTGAAAAAGGAATCATTCCCAAGGAGACCCAATCTGAGAGTAAATACATGTTGAGGGGGAGGAAGTTCTAGCAGGAGAGCTACCCTTAAATCTTAGGTTTTAAAGAACTGCGAAAGGAGTGAAGAGACAGATAAATAGAACTAGGTTTCTGTCTTTAAGAACCTCAGGATCTCTTTGTAGATTACATTAAGCTAACTGCACCAAACCTCAGAACACCGAAGAGCCTTCTGAATGAGACCTGGAATCACTTGAAGCTTAGCCTGATCAAGCACATAAGAAACACCAAGTGGATGAAGAATGCCTGTTCACATTACAATCCATATTCGGAGGGATAGACTAGAGAGTTTGTCCATCAATCTGTTATTAAACATTTACTAGGTGCCTCCTATGTGCCAGACACAGTGCTAATCTTAGGGATACATAAGGAGGCAAAAGACAATTCCTATCCTCAAGGAGTTTACAATCTAAGAGGGCAGACAACAAACCAACAAATATGTAAAAACAAGCTAACTGCAGAATGAATAGGAAATAATTAAGAAAGTGAAGGCACTACTACAAGAAATGGGAAGGAGATGGACTTCATAATAACCCGGAGAGGCTTATATGAACTGATGCTAAGTGAGAAGAACAGAACCAGGAAAAATTTGTACACAGTCACAGATATATCATATGTGGGACGACCAACCTTGATAAACTGGACTCCTCTCAGCAACGCACAGTTAAAAGACAGCTCTACAAGTCTCAGAATGGAAGGAGATATCTACACTCAGAGAAAGATCTAGAAAGACCAGAGTTTAAATGGAGACTGAAGCAACACATGCTATTGTTCTTTTCCATGTTTGTTTTTTTTTCTTTTTTTCCCCATTATTCGCTCCATTGGTTACAACACTTCTACACAACCAGACTATTGTACCATGTGAAAGTGTTTGCAGATTCCATACATGATGGTACACCACCATGGGATTTTACTTGAGACTTAAAGACAGCCAGGGAAGTCAGTAGGCAGAGTTGAAGAGGGAAAGCATTTCAGGTATGGAAGACAGCCAAAGAAAATGTTGAGAGTAAAAAGATGAAGTATCTTGTTCCTAAAACAGGATAAATGGCAAGGAATAAGATGGAAGAATCTGGAAAGGGGGGTAGAGTTTAGGTTATGAAGGGCTTCAAATGCTAAACAGGGGTCTTTGTATTTGATAGGTGATAGGGAACTACTAGAGTTTATTGAGTAGGGGCATGACATGCTCAGTCCCACACTTTAGGAAAAACATTGACTGGATGATGGATTAGAGTGGGGAGAAATCCAAGGCAGCAAACCCACCAGTAGGTTATTGCAATAGTCTAGGCATGAGATGAAGAGAGTCTTTGTCTAGAGTCCTACAGTCCTAGGAGGCACCTTTACTCCCTTCTGTCCTATGACTCCATCTTTGATTCTTTGTTCTGAATATGGCTCTCCCCACCATGCAGACTTTTCTTGAACTTAAATAATAAACACTAATTTATAAACCTGAAAAACGTGGTGGAAGAGTGGGGGCAGTGTCAGAGAAGAGAAGGTGGTGTGTTCAAGAGAGGAAACAAAGGTGAAATAAAATATTTAATATTTCTTTTATTAATATTATATTAGAGGCTTATATGAATTGATGCTAAGTGAGAAGAGCAGAACTAGGAAAAATTTGTATACGGTCACAGATACATCATATGTATGATGACTAACCTTGATAAACTGGACTCTTCTCAGCAACACACAGTTAAAAGACAACTCTACAAGTCTCAGAATGGAAGAAGATACCTATACTCAGAGAAAGATCTAGAAAGACCAGAGTTTAAATGGAGACTGAAGCAACATATGCTATTGTTCTTTTCCATGTTTGGTTTTGTTTCTTTTGTTTCCATTTTTTCCCCTTTCTTTTCACATTATTCGCTCCATTGGTTACAATGCTTCTATACAACAAGACTGTTGTACAATGTGAAAGTGTTTGCAGATCCCATACATGATTGGGGAAGGGGAGAAGGGAGGGGAGAAAATCTGAAACTCAAGTGATTCTGTAAATGAATCTTGTAAACCAAGAGTAAATAAACAAGTCAATAAATTAAAAAATAGAAATAAAAAAACTGCCTATGGAAAAAAACAAAAAAATTAATATATTATATTATAATAAATATTTATTAATATTTAAAGATGAAATAAAATAAAATAATTTGTTGCCTTGGCAACAAGATGAGAGAGATAGTGAGAGAAAGTGAGGAATCCAGGATTACTCCTGGGTTATGAACCTGAGGGACTGGGAAGATGGTGGCACCCTCTCCAGTAATAGGAAAGGGAGGAGGGGGGAGAGTTTAGGAGGAAAGACTATGTTTCATCATGGACATGCTGGGTTTAAGATGTCTATTCAATTCAAAATGTCTCGGAGTCAGTTCGAGATGTGAGATTGGAGATTAGCAGAGAGGCCTGGGCAGGGTAAGTGAATCTGAGAATCATCAGGATATATACCTGGGACAGATGGACAATAAATTGGCCCTAGATTTGAACAGGTGGAAAAGAGCAGGTTGAATTGCCTTCGGGAAATTGCAAAGTTCCTATAATGACCTCAAGCTTCCCATGAAAGCAAAAACTGAGCCTTTTGATGCCAACATTCCACTAGTGATCCTGCATGGCAACAAGAAAGGGAATATAACAGATTTTTGAAGCATTAAAGCTGAATATCACACAGAGAGCAATGAAGGGCATATGGCGGCATGCAACATATAATAGCTTTCATTTATATAGAGCTTTAATGTCTGCAGAAATGTTTTACAAATATTACCTCATTTGACCCTCACAATCCCCTTGGAAGATAGGTGCTATTTTTATTATGTTCGTTTTGTAACCAAGGAAATTGAGTCAGACAGAAGTTAAGTGACTTGGCTAGGGTCACATAATAAGTGTCTAAGGCTGAATTTGAGCTCAGGTCTTCTTGACTCTGAGTTGAGCACTCTAAGGTACCACCTAGCTGCTTCAGCATATGACCATTGAGGAACCCTGAATTTCAGGAGTAAAAGATGCAAAACAAGGAATTATATGATAGGAAGAGAAGATGAGCTCATAACAAGGCAAAGGCAAGGGACAACAGGTGGATACCCGGGGGGCGGGGCTCACTAGCACCCTCACCATGTGAGAGAATGCTGGATAGATCCCCTAAGGTGAAATTATGGAAAGAAATCGACAAGAGTCACACAGGATGGGCAGTCAGGGATGGGCTGCTATTCATATCATGGAAGGGAACTTTCCCATAAGTGAGTTCACAGGTCTAGTTGAGTATTTGAGAAGTAAAAAATAAAATATGTTGAGTATAAGAGAGGTAAACAGTGTAATGTATTCTTAGAATTTAGGGAATGGAGAGATTTCTCCAGTGAGGGCATCAGGGGAAGGATTCATTGAGAAAATAGCATGTGCTGAACCTTGGAGTCAGGAATTCAAAATATCAAAGTGGTGAGGGGAAGGGCAAATGTGGGGAACAACATGAGAAGAGACAGAAAGACAGGAATCACTCAATCAACCAGCATTTTATTAAGTGGGATGAGCCAGGCAGTGTACTAGGCAGGAAAATAAGTAAAGATTGAGTTTAGCAAGGGTGGGGAACCTGTGGCCATGGGTCTTCTAGGCACCTTCTAGGTACAGTCTTTTTGATTGAGTCCAAGTTTTACAGAAAAAATCTTTTTACTAAGGGTATTTGTTCTATGAAGTTTGAATTTAGTCAAAGGGATGCACCTGAGGACCTAGAGGCCCACTTCTGGCCTCGAGGACACAGGTTCTCTACCACTGGTTTTGAGGACAGTAAAGAATCTAGTCTGGCTGAAGCGTGAAGTATGTAACAGAGAGTGGTGGAGTATTGGAATGGAAAGATAGCTTGGAACCAGATTGTGCAGGTTTTCAAATACCAAACTAAGGAACTTAGACTTTATTTAGTAAGCAACTGGAAAAGACTAAACTTTTGAGCAGGGGTCTGGTGCAGTTAGAGACTACAGTAGGAATTATTTTTGTTACATAGCTTTCATATATAAAACATGGTGCTATGAACTGGAGAAACAAAACTTTAAAATGCCACAGTCACTGTCCTCAAAATTTTTACATTCTACTGGGAGGAAGCAACATGTTTGCAAGTAAAATAATATAAAATGACTGAAACAAAGAAGAGATACATAAATTTAAAAAAAACTGCTCTGGGAGGATTTGAGGAGGAGGTACAGCTTTCAGTTGGGGGAAGGGGGAAGTAGGAGAGCAGGAAATGCTTCATGGAGGTGATGCCTAAGCTGGGCCTTGAAGGAAGACATAGATTTCAATACATGGAGATGGGGAAAGACCACGTTCCAGGTATGGAAGATGGTCTCTGAATACACAGAGGCAGGATATGATGGACAGTGATTCAAGAACAGCTAAATAGTTCATAGTTTTATTTGTCTAGAGAACATGGAATAAGTGAAAGGGAACAATGTGAACTATACATAGAAGAGAAGGTTGTAGCCACATTGTGGAGGACCTTAAAAGTCAGACTGTACTGGACATTGGAGCAAAGATTTAGAGACCCTATGAATCATCTGGTTCTTTTCTTTCACCTATAAGAACCAGTAATTGGAAATGCTTGCTCTAAAATGCCCTCATTTCCTTTATCTTGAAATCTGGTCCCAAGATGTCTTTCCATTCCAATATCCCTCTTCTCTCCATAACATACTTTACACTTCAACCAAACTGGACTCTTTACTAGGGTTACTATAAATCACCTAGTTCTTCTCTTTTTTTCCTTTTTTTCTTTTTGGAGGGGAGGAAGGGCTGGGCAATTATAATTAATTGACTTGCCCAAGGTCACATGGCTAGCGAGTGTTAAGTGTCTGAGGTCAGATCTGAACTCATGTCCTCCTGACTCGAGGGCCAGTGCTCTATTCACTATGCCACCTAGCCGCCCCTAGTTCTTCCCTTTCATTTAATAGTTTGCCTTCCCTAAGGTGACACAGGCAGTTGGCAAGGCCAACTGGATTAAAATCCAGCACTCTAAATTAGCTGCTTCTCATACTATATCACTCTGCCCCTCAAGGAGTTCATATTTTATCCAATAGGCAGCAAGGAGTCATGCATTAGCAACATAACTATGGAAGCTTTATGAAGGGAGGATGATAGAGGAGAAGAAAGTGTAGAAGCTATTGCTCTCCTCCCTAAGGAAGTTTGGGAAGGAGAGAATTAGCAATTACAGGGCTGTTAGACTAGTCTCAGTAGGAGGTAATGGGGGGACTTAAGTAGTGTAATAGCCTTGTAAGTAAAGAAAAGGGGACAGATGTGAGAGATAAAGGGTGGAGGCAGAATTAACAAGAGTTGGCAACTGATTGGATGAAGGAGATAAGAAAGAGGGAAGAATGCTCCAAAATCAATATGTATGGATGATAAGAGAGTGGTAGTGCCATCAACAAAAGAATAGGGAAAGTGGAAGAAGAGAAAGGTTCAGTTTTAGACATGTTCAAAGTGCTAATGGAGAAATATGGGAGGCAAATTGAGGTGTGGGTCTTGAACTAGAAGAGGAGAATGGAACTGTCTAGATAGATTTTGGAGGCAGAGGTAGAGAGGCAGTAACAGTTGATGGGAACTAAAAAGAGGACCAAAGGTAAGAATGTAGCTTAAGACTGGTAATACTTACATTCAGGAGATGAAAAGGAGATGATAAACTAGCATATAAAGAGTATCATGAAAGCCAAGGGAGAAGAAAGTATTTAGGAAGCAGAGGTGTCAACCAGTGTCAAGTGATACAGAAAGATCAAGGAAGATGAAAAAGTCATTATATTTAGCAGTTAAGAGGTTGTTGGTGACCATTAAGAGAGCAGTTCTGGAGAGGAGTGATTAGGAAACAGATTGTAAGAGATTAAGGAATGAATTAGGTTCTGTGAATATGGAGAAAGTAAAAATTTAGATTACTCTTTCTAGAAGTTTAACAAGGAAGGAGAAGAGAGAAATAGTATGATATCTGGTTTTTTTTGCTTTTTTTTTTGGAGGGGGAAGGTAGGGCAATTGGGGATAAGTGACTTGCCCAAGGTCACACGGTTAGCTTTTTTTTAATAGTATGATATCTTATGAAATTGTAAGACGAGGGCAGTTTTTTAAGGTAGGAAAGAACTAGCTCGCTTATCAGTAATAGGGAAGGAGTCAATAGAGAGGGAGAGACTGAAAATCAGAGGGGGAATGATCAACATAAGAAGTTCCTTGGAGAGATGGAAGAAGAGAAAATCAAATAAATGGGTCAACCTTGGCAAAGAGAGTCACTTCATCCCTGGGTACTAGAACAAAGAGAAGAAGGGAAAAGGTAATGAGATTTTGAGGTACAGCTGATAAAGGAGTTCACAATGGATAGTCTCAGTCTTAATTAACAGGGGTACGGTAGGGAAGGGATGTAGACCTATATGTTCTTAGAGACTGAAGGGAGCTTAGTGCTCCTTTAGTCCAACTCCCTCATTTTACATACAAGGAAACTGAGGCTCACCCAGAGAGGTTAAGTGGCTTGCTCAAAGTAGTAAGTGGAAGACCTAGAATTTGAACTTAGTTTCCCTAACTCTAAATCCAGCACCCTTCCCACTGCATCATGCTGGTGATCTGCAGACTGAAAGAGGTGAGAGGAGAGAGGAGGGCTGGAACAGCCCTGTTGAATTCCAGGGAGAAAATCAGATACTAATGAAGGTGCAGTGGTGAGTGGTAATCAATAACATGAACTGGTAGAGAATCCATTCAGCATGGATTGGGATATAATCACCATGGTGGGATTGAAATATACTTAACCTTGTGACTTTGGGCAAGTCACTTGACTTCTATCTGTCTTAGTTTCTTCATCTATTAGATGGGGTAGTAAGAGCACCTATCTCCCAGGACTATTGTGAAGACAAACTGAGACACTATTTGTAAAGTACCTTGCAAATCTTAAAGCACTACATAAATGTTAGTTACTATTATTCTATCTCTAACATTTCATAAATTTCTAATTCTCTACTTTGATACTTTAAACAAAATCCTTATAAATTTTTTACTGGACTTATAATTTTATCAGTACAAGGAAATTATCGCAAGGAAATTCTCAATAGTTGCAGATTGGTAAATATTCTATATTTGATAGTTTCCAGGAATTGCCTGGTAAATTGCCAAATTAAAGTGACTTGCACTGGGTCACATGGTAGTTTGTATAAACACGGAACTTAAACTTAGGTCATTCTGATTAGAAGGTCAACTCTCTCTTCACTAAGCTATATTTTATTTCTTGATACACAAAATAAACATGGAAATTAAAAGAGTAATTTTATGAATCGTTAGAAAATATTTCTGTACACAGCAATATGCCTCACATATCTAAATAAATTCAGAATGATAGAACCCTGGGCACACAAAAATATAATCTTCTGTATATTTTAACTCTGCACACAATTCTAACCTTATTCAAAGACTGACTCTCTTGATATATTCTCAAAGCATCTTACTTGGTTTGCATAATTTCAGGGTTTCATTAAGAAGATATGGAAATGCAGTAGCACCAGCATAGCAATGATTTTGACTTTACTGATTGTTGCTAAAGTTAACTGAACCAAAAAAATGAGTTCCAGATTTTAAAGTAACATGGAATTGACATAGAATTTTAATAACATTTAAGTACTCATTTGGGGCACAAAGTCTTATTCACTTCACTGTTTCAAAAGTTCAGTCCCCTTCAACTGAAGGATCTCTGTGCACAGAAAAGAACTGTGAACTCTGGTGGTATCAGAAAAGATTGAGGGAGGGGCAAAACATACAAAAGAGAATGATGCAAATTTCCCCACCCTCTTCCCAATTTTAACACTTGATAATGTATTTTGAGATGGTGGAAAAGTGCCAGCGTGATAGAATGCAGAGGATCTCATATGTCACTCAAACACTCCATTGTGACTTAGAGATGTATTCCTTTACCAAGAGACAGAAAGAATTACCTCTAGTCTAGACTCCCTCTCAACCCAGGAATCCACAAAGAGACCACCTCATCCACCAACCTCATCCACAAAGGGACCACCAGAGTCCTGCAGAGGGGCAGGTTAAGGATAAACACATGGGGACTCTAGAGTCTTCTGGGCAGTTCCAGTGCTCCTTGCCTAAACCCAACCTAACCCATGCTTTCAAAAAGCTTTGGGGGCTTCTGAGTGGGCCAATAGGGAGTTCCTTACCTAAGCCAAGCAGCACTTATACCTAGGTCCAAGCCTTCTTCAAGCCCTTGGCTGGATGCCAGAACCTAGCTCAGCAGCATTGGGGCAATCTGGGTAGTTCTAGGATAGCACTCCCACCTGAGCCAAACAGAGCTTAAAGCCAATCTAGTCCCAATGGAGTTTGAACTCATCATTTGTCTAGCAGAGACTTCAGGGGATAAGTTCTGGTAAGTGAATAGTGACCCCATAACAGTCCAGGTAAAGCCTGGGGCGGGGGGAATATGTCCTGGATGCAGAGATGGTGTAAGAGTATCTAGAGAAAATAAAACTGGAGACACAGGATGGAAAAGCTGAAGATGAAAGAATGAAAGAAAAACTGACACCTTAGAACAGAAGGCAGAAAAACCTCACTCAAAAACTGAATACCTTAAAAATTAGAATGGACCAGACAGAAAACAACGATGCAATAAGAAATATTAAAACAAAACTGAAAGTTTGAAAGCATAAGAAGATAGAAGATAATTTAAGAAATATAATTGTTAGGGACAGCTAGGTAGCACAGTGAATAGAGCACTAGCCCTGGAATCAAGAGGTCCTGAGTCCAAATTCAGCCTCAGACACTTAACACTACTAGCTGTGTGACCTTGGGCAAGTCACTTAACCCCAATTGTCCTGCCTTCCCCCCTCTAAAAAAAGACAAAAAAATTAAATTAAAAAAAGTAACTTACCTAGACAACAGGTCAAGGAAAAACATTCTGAGAATTCTAGGAATAGTTGAAAACTATGACTAAAAATCGGGATACTATATTTCAAGAAATTATAAATGAAAATTGCCCCAAACTCTTGAACCAGGGGGTAAAGTAAAAACAGAAAGGTTCAACTGGTTACTTATGAAAAGAAGCCCCCAAATGAAAGTCCTGGGAATATCATAGTCAAGATCCAGAACTTCCAGGCCAAAGGAAAAAATACTACAATCATTAAAAAAAAGAGTTCAAATATAAAGGAGTCAAAATAACAAACACACAAGACTTATCTGCCACTCTAAGAAGAGGAAAGCTTAGAATGTGATATTCCAAAAGGCTAGAGATAGAGGTTTACAACCAAGAACAATCCATCCAGAAAAACTAAGCATAATCCTACAAGGGAGAAAAATGAGTCTACAAGAGAATCGCCAATTGTCAGGTATTCCTGATGACAAAGCTAGAACTGAGTAGACATTTGGAAATAAAAATGCTGGCACTAAGTAAAACATAGAAAGACACATATATTTCTTTAACTTAAAAAGGATGATATATTTATATGTTATTGGTGGGGAGGGTAAGAAACAAAGGTCTTCTTGGAATCCTTATATCTTTAAAGGTAATAGAAAAAGGCTAGAAGATGGTGGCATAGAAGCAGCAAAGGACCACAGCTCCCACACAAACACGCTAAAAAACTCATAAAATGGGACGCTAAACAGATTTTCAAGCTCCAAAACTCTCCACAAGACTGAAAGCACATCTGTTGCTACAGGCAGCACAGCAGGTGGGGCTCTTCACAGAAGTCTGGGACCTGCTGCTGAAACCCCAGCCGGCTCAGGCCCTGGGGCATCGGGCGGGGAGCCACTGCTATAGGAGAGCAGATTGCTGCACTGGAGGCAGAGTTACCACATTTATCAGGCCAGAAGACAAAAAGGCTAAGAGAAAGGTCAGTGGATTTTGCTAACTGGGGAGGAGAAGAGCTGTCAGGGTCTGGCCAAACTGCTCCCAGGGCAAGGAGGCAGTGGGAGGTGGCTGTTTGCAGCAGGAACTGCTGAGAGCCGCAGGGGCTTCCACTGGGCTGCTTCAGAGCCCTCGGCCTGCAGATAGCAGGGGGGCTGACGCGACCCATCGAGGCCAAGGGCTCTTGCGTTGAGCGGCCTGGATCTGGATCGGGATCTTGAGTGGTGGTCCTGGGGTGTGCTTTCAGTGAGCCAAAGCTGGGGGGGGAGCTGCAGCACCCCACTAAGGGCTCCGGCAGCTGAGAGGGCCCCAGCGATTTGGGACAGAGCTTTCCCCCTCCAGGAAGCAGAGTTCCACAGAGCTAAA
>JAQQSW010003728.1:0-14622 GCA_028646575.1 Pseudocheirus occidentalis | reverse complement strand
GTCCTTTGGGATTGTCTTGTATTATTGTATTGCTGAGAATAGCTAAGTCATTCATAGTTCTTCATTGTACAATATTGTTGCTACTGTGTGCAAAGTTCTGGTTCTATTTGCTTCACCTTGTATCAATTCATTTAAGTCTCTCCAGCTCTTAATGACATCATCCTACTGGTTATTTATTATAGCACAATAATATTCCATTTGAATTCACAAAACCTTGACTTAAATACCAATTATGATACCTATGATCTATGTTTCCTTGAGCAAGTAACAATTTCTCTGGACCTCAGATTCCCCACTAATAAAGCAAATGTATGGTGCCAGATCTCTAAATGTGCCATGCTCTAAATGTATTGATCCAAGAATTCCAAACCAACATTTCCTACCACATGATCAATATTTTGATTTAGATATCCTACCATCTACTGGAACTCAATATTATGAAATGTGAATTCATCAATTTAATTCCAAAACCTGTCTTTCCTCTGTTCTTTTTGATAAGAATGACACCAACATTCTCAAAGATGTCCAAGCTCAAAATTCTGGAGTTCTTAATTCTTGCCTCTTTCTTTCCATCCATAGAAACAAAATTTTAAACTCTACCCACTGTATTTCTAAAATACCTATCACATGTTAAACTTTTTACAGTTATATTTCGTCAACCCTACTTCAGATCCACATTTCAGATCCCTCATCCAAATGATTGTAGTAGTCTCCTTACTAGTCTCTCCTCTTTCTAATATATCTCCCAAATGAGTGTCCTTCCTAATATACAGTTCTTATTCTTTGTCCTTCTTAATATATAGGTGTCATTGTTTTTTGGAGGGGGAAGGGCAAGGAAATTAAGGTTAAGTGACTTGCCCAAAGTTACACAGCTAGTGTGTCAAATGTCTGAGCCTGGATTTGAACTCAGGTCCTCCTGACTCTAGGACTGGTGCTCTATTCACTGTACCACCTGGCTACCCCTTAATATACAGTTTTACTCAAAAAGTCATTTAATCTCTGCTATCCTTAAATTTTGGCAAACTTCCTATTTACCAAACAACAGCTAGGTGGCAAAGTGGATAGAGTACCATTCCTGTAGTCAGGAAAACCTGAGTTTAAATTTGACATTAGACACTGACTAGCTGTGTGACCCTGGGGAATTCTCTTAATCCCATTTGCCTCCGTTTCCTCATCTGTAAAATAGGGTAGAGAAGGAAACGCCAAATTACTTCAGTATTATATGCCAAGAAAATCCTAAATGGGGTCATGAAGAGTTGGATATGGCTGAACATTATTGAACTGCAACACTGTAATATCTCCTGTGGCATTTCATTTCATTATGAGACTTTTTATTTTTATTTATATAAAGTCAAAAATCTGGCTCTCTATTTTCCTCCCTCTAGGGAAAAATGAAACAATTACCCCCTTCCATGTGAGAAATCTTAAAATACCAGAAGACAGCTATCATGTCTCACTTCCCCACCAAGTCTTTTTTCTTCATATAAATGACTTCATATAAATTCTTCAAATTTATTCAAAAGATCCTAATACAGTATCATATATTAAAATGAAAACTTCATGAGGGCAGGGACTATTGTTTTTTTTGTTTTCTCTTTGTAGCCCCAGCTCTTAGCAAAGAGCCCAGCATATAGTGAGCAATTAATAAACGCTTGTTAATTGATAAGCTAATTAAGACAAAATATTTTTCTATTCTCACATCATGGACTCACCCCCCCCCACTGAAGGTGGTCTATTTTGTCAATGTCTTTTGAAAATATCATGATCTAGACAAAATAAAACCCTCCAGATTCTATCTTGCCAAATAAGAGGATCATTGTAACTAGTAAATCCATAGATATGGACACTATACCATTTTTAATGTACAGTGAGCTGGGATTTGTTTTTGGCTGCTGTCTAATACTGTTTACTCAGACTAAGTTTACAATTCACAAAAAAACAATTTTGCATTAATTCTTATTTAGTTATATTTCCTCTATACTCTGTACCACAGACTATTTTATGCTAAATGGAGGACTTTACGCTTATCTTATTTGATTCAACTCATTATTCTAGCCTGTCATCTGATGCTTTGGTTATCTCTTCCAGGACATAGTCTGAAAAATTTATAAAAATCTCATCTATATTTTCATCCATGATAAAAATTCTGAGTGGCACAGAGTCAAGTACAAATCTCTGGGTCATTCTGCAAGGGAACTCACCCTAAGATAACATCAATCTCTCAATGATTATGCTTTGAATACAGTCATTGTGAATCCACCTAACTATACTGTTATCTAGTCTATGTCTTTTTCTCAAAAGGATAGTATGGGAAGCTATCAAGTGCTTTGCTTAGGTCCAACTACACTATATCTTTGAAAAATCCCCTGATCTACTGGTCTAGAAACCCTGTTGTGTGTATGTGTGGGGGCGGGGAACTAAAAGAAAATGAGGTTCAAAAGACATAACCTATTTTGTGAACCCTTGCTGGTTCTTAATGATTATTATTTCTTAGGACAATGGAATTTAGAACCAAAAGCCACCCCAAAGGTTACCTGATATCATCGTTAGCTTAATGCTATATTTTTAAACTATTTTCTTACACCATTATCTCATATTCTTCACCAAAATTGTTTTTATGTTTTCATAAGAATTTCATTCTTTAGAGTAGCATATCTTTCTTTGACCCATTTTCCCAGTAAGATTTTAGACTATGGAATCCAGTCTATGTTTTCTCTGAAAACTTTCAATCACATATTGAACTTGAGGGACATTAGTATATGAGAAGCTTTTCTTTATCACGAACTCTAAGATGGTTTGGTTACTTCCTCCCAAGCTTTCTTTAATTTCTACTTTGCCAACAAGTATATTCTTTTAAAAAATTTGGTCAGAATTAAGTCTAGCATAACTGTTTCACTTGTCACTCCACTTTCTGGATAATAAATTTAATTTTTAAGTTGTCAAGAATTTGTCAGTTTTTCTGCTTTTAGCAAATAAAGCTGCTTCAGTAGAAGGACTGCATCTGTTACGCACCCTCATTATCCATTTTTTCCTTTCTGATAAACTAGTGTATAGTTTATTCTCAATGTAATATTTCATTTTCTCTTTTAACTATCCTGATCAGAATTCTCTCCACCAAGCTTGACTCTTATAATTAATGTGTTATTGATAAATAATGCTATTTCATTGTTCACTTTCATCTTTGTTTTGGATAGTATAAATTTGTCCTATTTTTCAGTGTATGCACAACCCACCAATGGTCTTGAAGATGAAAATATCTCCTTACAGGAAGATTTCAAATTCACCTTATTACACCCCCTTCTCTTTCTAATTATATGCAGCTATTTCAGGTTGTGAATTTTATCCCTGCCCCATTTCTGGAGTATTATCTGTGGAGAAGAAGTATTCTGATTCATTTTCAGTGACATATGGGTCTGCAGATTTCATATATGTGTATACAAACATATGTGTGTCTACTTTCCATGTTCAATTTAAAGCATTCTTGATAAAATTTGCATGTCCTCCGAAAAATATGTATTTTAATAATAAGTCTATGTACTAGCCAAAAGGCTAGTACTGTATTTTCATAATATATATGTATATATTATATACTTAGAGAAATATATATATATTTTTTATATATATTATGTAATATATATAAAATATATATACTTATAGAAATATACTTATAGAAAATATAGTACTAGTAAAAATATACTACTTACTCTATTTAGTTCTATTCTTTCATACATCACTCTTTAGACAAATCACAATAAATGACTGAAACAGACTCCTTCCCTTATCTCCACCTTTTTAGAACTTTTCCCTTGCATTATAGGTCTTAGAGTGTATGTAACAACCTAATTAAACTCTAATCTATTTGAGAGCCAGAAAAATGACATTTTTCATCATTGCATACCTACCATATAGTCTGGCAAATTGCACATCATACGTACTTAACAAACATTGAACCTCCCTTTTTGTTTTATAACACAGAAGGACTTGCTGTTCTGGATATATCCATCATGTTCACCACTGAAAAACTGTTTCATTCAGGAAACCAATGTTTAATCGACTGTATAGGAAGCATGAGTTAAATTTCATCAGTTACCAGTAGAACAAAAACTTCCTAGGCTATATCAATAAGCTAGAAAGGTGACAACTTTTTTTTATATTGTCTAAGTCCAAAGCAGGCTTCTTTTTTTTGTGAAAACCCTTAAATAGGAACCTCAACTCCTTGGTTTGGGTTACATGAGATATCAACCTTGGCCTTTTCTCCAATCTATTGGGCTGAAGAGCCTTCTGCTAAGCTTATCTTCATTTAAGTATCTCATTTAAAGAATATACAAAATATTTCTAATGAATCAAAGTTTTGTGAATGAAGTCAAGGGCTTTGAGATATTCTCCAAGGCAACAGATTGACTTTTCTCTTGTCACAGAACTATGACGACTGGAAGAGAAAGTAAGGCTGATGACTTTGTGCAACTGTACCTCACTTAAATCTAATTTATGTACAAATCAAGGCATTAGCCCATGATGTCATTGGTCCTTTTTGAAAATGGAGGATAAACAACCATAAAGTTTCATCATAAAGCTGGATGTAGCATAGTAGACAAAGAGAATCAGTGCTTGCAAACTGGTCACACCCATTGCAAGCACAGGAACCACGATCATCAGAGAAAACACGCTGAAAAAATTCACATGGTCATTAAATTGTGAATTTACCCCCTGTCTATGGTTCCTTCAAAACAGGTTTGAAGTAGAAACACATCTTTTCATTACCCTAGACAATTATGCTCTTACTGATACACAGAGAAAGGCAGCATGGATTCTCTAGAATTGTCAACTAGAATCATTCATAAACACAAATTTTATGTTGCTTTTTAACGTTCAAGTTAAAATCAATAAGGAGACAAATGGGGAGAAGAATGGATTCCATTAACATCATCATTGACAGCTTTCTAATTCTATGGAATGCGATAGTTATACATAACACTAACATTTCATTTGCTCAAAAGTTAAGTGAGATGGTAATTGCATATCTATATAAAGTTAGCATGCTTTCACAGAACAAATAGGAGTGTCTCCACAGAATTCTACAATTCACCATTATTCAGTAGCATTGATGTGCCTCTTGCAGCCAATCCCCAATTATATTACAGGGCATAAAGGAAACCTTTCATGCTGCAAAGTCAGATATGATTGTAAATACCACTTTCCTCTCTCAGCAACGTTATTCAGTTGCTTAAACTGAACTATTTGTTGGCTAGGTTTCCAGGCTGGTCCAGGAAGGGAGAAAACTGACCTTCTCTTTTAAGATATTCCTAAAACTTTAATTAGGTTTATTGTTTAAGAAAAAACTAAATATGCTAAGCTATCAGGTATAAGTCTGAGGAAGAGAATATACTACTCAGGTCAATTCTGTCAAATTAACCCATTGACCTTTCAGCTCATCCTATGGCTTTGTTGGTAACAAATTTGTTATGTTCCCCTCTCTACTATCTGGGAAAGTTGAAAACTGATGCAATATTTGGCCCAATAATGCCAGGCAACTAGAAGAATGGGAAGAAATGACAGGGATGGTAGAGAGAAGAAAAACTACATGACATGGAGGTCCTAGGATATCTCAACCCTACCAACAGGCAAATTATTTCATGGAAATGCACTCTTGGACCTAATAGTAGCAATTTTCTCTTGTAGTTAAGAGGTATTTCCATTTTGCTTTTCTCTATTTCATGATTATTTCCTTGAAAATACACATTATCTAACACATAACGGATGTGCATGTGTTCAAGATACATTAAATCACAAGAGAACCCATAAAATAAAGAAACAAATGTGCATTATTGTCTCTCCTATAAAAAGAACTACTTTCTTTTTGTGATATGTACCGTATACTGGCATGCCTTCGGGTCCTTAAAGCTAAAATTATGTCCATCCCCCTAGAAGCATAATTAATCAAGGAAATCCTCAATGACTTCAGCAATAAAGATAAAATAACTATGTGAGGATTAAGGAGATTTTTATTTGAAAAAAGAAATTAATCTATGCTTTACTGGGTTAGCCTTGGTATGACTTAAATAGATACATGTGAAAGATCATTTTAAAAGTCAATTAATAAATAAGCATTTGCTAAATACCTATTATGTCCAAGGCACAAGGGTAGGTGCTGCAAATGAAAATGCAATCAATGAAAAAATTCCCATTGAAAAATACCTTACATTCCAACAGAAGACTATAAGGAGATATTTGTTGTGTGTATATCCATGAATATGAACATACATGTGTGTACATATTTATATGCAGAATAAATGCTAATTAGTTAAATATAATAAAGTTTGAGAAGGAAGGCACTACGGAGACCAGGAAGGAAAAATAAATATTACATTTAGTTGATAATAAAAGGTGTAACTTCTCATTTAGGTAAAATGATCTCCCCTCCTGAATGCGTCCAGAGTTTGGCAAGGAAATCACCAAGATTCTCAGATCTTCACAGACAGTGCCATCTGCTGAAAAATAATGCTACATTTTTCTTCATTATGGAGTGCTAGAATAAAAAATGGCCCATCAAAAGATATTGATGATAGCATAAACCTGCCTTAAGTTTTATGAAAATCATTGACTAATATGAAGTTAAGAAAAGCTCATTGAGAGACAGGAAAAATCAAAGCCAAATTAACTAAAGGTTAATATGATTAATCTATAGATGAAATTCATTTCTATCCATGGGAATGTGTTATTGTACATAAAATGGAGGCAACAAACTTTATCGGATGGTGAGTCACTCTTGGAGTTAGGCATACCAGGCTTCAAATCCTAATTCTTACAAACACCAGCCGTGAGAATGTGAGAAAGTCATTTAACTTCTCACTGTTCCAAGCAATTTTCTAAGATTATACAAAACAACAGTGCTGCTAATCTACCCTGGTAGAAGGTGTTTCTAAACTGGCATTCTGCACACTGATTAAATTATAGGCACAATACAACAAAAATGGAATACATATGTCATTTGACCTCTGAAAAGATTTGACCAGGGACTGAAAATTAAGTGAAATTTTCTTAGCATACACTTCGATTCTGAATGTGCAATCTGGTAAAAATGTATTAATACATTATACTAGAGTCATCTGGTTATGTAGTGGAGTGAATGCTGGGAAGTCAGGACAATTGGAGTTCAAATTCAGCCTCAGTCACTCACTAGCTGCATAACCCTCAACAAATCATTTAACTCCTGCCTCAGTTTCCTCAACTGTAAATGGGCATTATAACAGCACCTACTTTACAGAAGTGTTGTGAGTATTAGATGAGATTATATTTGTAAAAATATTTAGCATAATGCCTGGCACATAGTAGGTAGTAAAGAAATGCTTATTCCTTTGAAAGTTAAACTTCCAAAAATTATTTTTCTGGGGCAAAAGATGAATTTTTTCATAAGATCTTTTTTTTTTACCTTTAGGAATAGTGCATAACATTTTATTGCTCAAATTTGAAACTCCAAGAGAAATCTATTATGTAGGAAAAATGAATCACAGGCATATATGGGGGCAGGGAAAGAAAGGATTAACACTTCATTAACAAAGCCCTGATGACCATTAGAATCCTCCTTTAGAAGGTTGTTGCTATGAATCAAGTTTTAAAAAATCACATTTTAAAGGAATATTACTCATGTGTATTTTTCTTCTTAATTAATTAGTAAATCACATATATCTTGTATATAATTTTTGGTTTTGTAATTAAAGCAGAACCACATAAATAAAGCAAGACCATTTTTAGTAGGTCATTACTCTTGAAAATATTTCCTGTTCCCTTAATATTCTTCTCAAAGATGCTAATTCCAAAATTTTTCTTTTTAATCTTCTCTCACTCTCACCCAGTAGTCTTTGGAATACACACACACACACACACACACACACGTACACACACGTACACACACACATGCACATTTTCCTCATAAGATTTCCACTCAGTACAAATCCCATTGCTAGAATATAGATGTTACCCATGGGTAGTGCCTTCGCTATCCCCTCAAGAAATTTGCCTTTCAAACTAACAACTTCAGGACTACTTACTCTAAATTGGGGCACATCTCCATGGAATATCCACCTATCCCAAAAAAGTGACACTATGTTCATATTGTCACTGGAATATCACTGGAATACTCCCCAAAGTACTGAAGTATTCCTATTCTTGATTTTTTAAGCTGCTTTCTTCAAGGTGCCATAAAATTATTATGGAATTCCTTTTGCATTAGAAGCAAAATTATACTTTCAAGATATGATGGTATATAGGTACATGGATGAAAACTATGATCTCAGTGTGTGTATTGCCTCCCTCACTGAAAATCATAAACTCTCTCCCCATATCTTCTTATCCTATCCAAATTTTATCCATTTTCTTCCTTAACCCCTCTGGTCTTTACAATGCAATGCTGAAATTATACATTTATGTTCCCTTTTTCCAAGTACATGGCCAGCACATCTCCCTTTCCACTCAGACATGTCCTTGATATCTTTTATACCATTTCTAAAATATAAACACTATCATTGGCAATATGTTACAGACTATTTAAATCCATCACAGTTATTCTTCAGATCGTCTAGTATTCTGATTCTTATTGTGATGCTATTTAATTCAGAAACATATAAAACCACCAGGAGAACAATTTGTATAAAAAGATTTAAGGGTTTGGAGTAGATAGTAGTTAAGGATCATTGAAAGCCTGGCAGAAATTCCAAAATGAGATAAAACCAAACCTCCCTTTACTGACCAGATTTATAGAAGACACAAATCTTACAGGGAAAATTAACACAGAGGATGTCAGACAGGATACAAAAAAAGATATTCATAGGATACAACAATGGACTGGGGCTAATCAGTTTCAATTCAACAAGCATTATTAAGGCTCTATTATGTGTAAATACAATATTGCATTGCAATATAAAGGCATTGTATATATACAAAAAAAATCTTATGTCCTTAAAAAAGATTAACTTGCACTGGGAAAAAACAATAAGAACACTTAAGTAGTTACAAAATAATTTCAAGGAAAATATTAAGTAATTATGGAAATAGTAACACTACCAGATGAGAGGATCTCAAAATTCTCATAATGTGAGAGGTAGTACTGGAGCAGAACATCAAAGGGAGCCATGGATTCCAAGTGTTAGAAATGAGGAGGGAGAGCATTCGAGGAACAAGGGAAAGTGTATTGTATGTGGTGAACAGCAAACAAGCTAGTTTGGCTGGAACATAGAGTACATGAGGCTGAGTTGTGCAGAATCAATCTGAAAAGATAAGTTGAAATCATTTTGTAAAAGGCTTTAAATGCCAAACATAAGACTTTGTATCTTATTCTAGAGTCAATGAGGGAGTCAGAGGAGTTTCTTAAGCATGGGGATGGTACCATGAGACCTCAGGTTTAGGAATGTGAACAGGGGGAAGCTAAGTTAAAAAGGGTAAAGGCTGGAAGCAAGGAAACTAATTAGAAGACTTGTTGCAATATAGGCAGGAGATGAGAAGAGTTTCATTTTTAAGGTGGTGACTGTGTGTGAAGAGAAGGGGATAGAAGAAAGAGATGTTGTTGAGTTAGGCAAACACTTAGTAACTTATTTTTTTAAAAAGGGAGATGAGAGAAATTAATGAGTAAAGGATAATTACAATTGTAAGACTATGTAACTACAAAAATGGTGGTATCCTTGAAAGAAATATGGAAATTAAGAAGAGGAAAGAATTTAAGGAGAAAAAATTGAATTGATTGGAAATGTTGATTGCTAACTTACTTGATTATATTTCTTCCATATTTACCAACTTAATTTTTGCCATATTACTCTGTGCCAACTGTTAAGGTGAAGTTATCAAGAATCAAGGTATATTGGGGTGGCTAGGTGGCACAGTGAATAGAGCACCGGCTGTGGTGTCAGGAGTACCTGAGTTCAAATCTGGCCTCAGACACTTATCACAAAAACTAGCCGTGTGACCTTGGGCAAGTCACTTAACCCCAACTGCCCTCTAAAAAGCAAAAAAAGAAAAGAATCAAGGTATATGTTGAATAAATTTGAAAGATCTTAATATATTCTTCCTGGAACTTCTCTCTTTTTTTTATCCTGCACTATAGACATTGGTACATAAGACATGATTATCTTGGTAAATAAAGGAATTGCCTTAACCATATATGTCAAAGCAACAAGAAACATTCTTTCCAGAGATACCTGGTCATCTCACTTTGCAGTATTCATGATGAATGAACCATCAGACAACTATGAACAAAACAGAAGTTAATGCATCAACCTCTTTTCAGAGGATAATCAAATTCTAAATAGAACTAGACAAAAAATATGAAATTGATCTTGGGGAAATACTAAATGTGACCAAGGAAATGAGAAGAAATGTAGCGAATATAATTGTTGTCTTCAAATACTTAGACTGTGTATTTGTATGGAAGAGGGACTAAACTTATTCTAGTATTGTTAGAGGGGCAAAAGTTGGATCAACTGGCTAACTTTCCAGGGCGGCATAATTTGACCCATTATAAGGTAGGACTTCAAAACAAGTAGTGATTCCTTCAAACGAAGTAATCTGCCTCATGAGGTATTATCTTCTCCATTACTGGATATTCAAAAACATAGCTGTTAACAATTTGTTAGGAGTGCTCTAATGGTGATTCATATGCTAAATCAAAACTGGAATACATGCTTTATAAGAACTTTGATGAGTGTATGATTTATCATAGATTTAAATAAGTTTATTTTTTCCATCACTACCCTATTGCAATGGGTTAAGGAAAGAAGACTGCTTTGACTTTGAAAATTCATAGTTGAAAGCGTTAGATTTAGAGAAAGGACATAGGGTCCAATCCTGGATCATTACCTGTGTGATCTTAGGTCTTAGTTTCTTCAACTATAAAAATGAGGGGACTGGACTAGCTAAGTTCTGCATTCCCCTCCAGTTTTGAATCACTGATATTCTGATTAGAGAAAAACCAATGAGAATGCATTATTGGTGTTTTAGTTGCTAAGGTAGACAAGGGATCATGCTGTGTTGTATTCAGAGGATTTATTGTTACAATGAGGCATGAATGATCTCTTGAACAGTAAAAAAAATATGTCCTGGTGGAACCATGTTGACCATATGTCACTCCTTTCCTGTCATAGCTTGGCAAGTGAAGATAGATGAAATGGAAAGATCTATAGGTAGTTTCTGGACTTTTAAAAAACACTGCAAAGTGTCATTCAATTACAGATGGCACTAATGAAAACAAGCTTGCTCTAGGAAAAGAAAACACTTTTTAAAAATTGCTGCCTCCGATACTTGTTTTAAAGATTTTTTTTCATTAAATGTCTGGATTCCTTCTAAATAATACATTCTGGCATAGAAATATTTGATAAAGAGATTTTTTAACTGAGTGAAAATAATAATAAAGAAGGAGCTCTGAGCACAGTCTACAAAAAGAAATAACCTTCTTTTTCCAGTCTATAAAATTCCCCTGATAAATTTTTGAAATGAAGTATTCATCATTCAGAGAGAGTGCTAGAAAGTAGTGGTTTAAGAGGACCCTAAATTTAACATGCTTACTCCAGAATTGCTTCTATATCAAAAAAGGAATGTTCCACATTGAATTTACTAGCACATATCAATTTATTCATGAAACACCTATTCTTGTATAAAATACATTCCTCTTTTCCTTTACCTTTGTATGCCATCTACAGTGCTTGGAAGCAGCAGTTCTTCCCTGGGGCCATCAAGTTTGTGTTCATCAGATGGAATAAAAGCTTCCAATTGACCCAGAATCTCAACAAACTAAAATTAGCAAAGGACTGAATAATTTTTAAATCAAAGTAAATTCCATTTTACTGGAAAGAAGTTCAATAACACCTTACAAAGGAATTAAAATAAAAGCCATTTGTTAGTAAACCTAATCAACATATTTCTTTGGCTTCATCTGTAAATAGTCAATATGAGTATTAGAACTGACCTTTAGGCTTCATCTTCATTCCAGTCTATGACACTAAGACAACAGTGATGGGTGAGTGAGCAATTCATTCCCATGAACCTTAAAAGTCTGTCAGAAATAGCTGTAATTTATTCCACTATCAAACATGAAGTCTCTTAGGGATTTTTTTCCTACATAGTAATTATCAATACCTGAACTCAAAATATTTACCAGAAAATGTTTACATTGATACTTCAATGCAACTGTGGAGTGTTGGAAACAACACTGAATTTGGAGTCAGAACACCTGGATTCAAATCTTGGTACAACAAATAGAGTGCTAGAGTGAGGAAGACCTGAGTTCCAATCAATTGACCTCTTAAAGACTAATGAAAACTACATAAAGAAAAGTTAACTAAAATTAGAAATGAGGAAAGCAAAAACAAAGGTATTGATGCAATAGAAACTATCATAAAGAGATTTAATTAGCTAATGTACTATAAACAATGGAGTCGGGGGTGGGGCAGGGGTGAAAGTAAACAAGATGTCTCAAGAAATATTTTCAAACTGAATCCAATGAAATCCTAATCTGTAAAATGAAGGCAATAATATCACTTGCCATCCAAGGTTACTATAAGGATCAAATGAGATCATATATGTAAAGTGTTTTCTAAATTATAAAATGTCATATAACTGCTAGCTATTAATGATGATAAAAATAATAACTAATACGTATATATTATTTACTATATGCCAGTCACTGTGCTAAGCACTTTACAACTATTTTCTTTTTTTTCCCTATTTATTTTTTTTTGCTTTTTGGAGGGCAGTTGGGGTTAAGTGACTTGTCCAAGGTCACACAGCTAGTTTTTGCATTAATCGTCTGAGGCCAAATTTGAACTTGGGTCCTCCTGACTCCAAGGTCAGTGCTCTATTCACTGCACCACCTAGCCACCCCCATCTCATTTGAAGGATCCTCACAAGAACCATGGGAGGCAGGTACTATTATTATCTCCATTTTATAGATAAGAGAACTGAGGCAAACAAAGTTAAATGACTTACCCAGGGTGACATAGATAGTAAGTGTCAAAATAGATATAAATTGCACAGTATATCTAAGACTTAATTTCTTCATCTGTAAAATTGAGTCAAATGATCTTTATGCTCACTTCTTGTTCTAAATTGTGTCATCTAAGGGTTCATTCTTCATCAAATGAAGTAGGAGGGCTAGCTAACATAAGATGTCAGAATGAGAGAATCAGAGGGAGCTGAGATTCTCACGCACCACAGACACAAATTTAAAACTGTCAAAGATGAGACAAAAGCAAAAAATAAAAGCTACATAAAGAATATTCAAGTGAACTTAGAAGTAAGCAAAGCAAAAAAAATTGATGCTATAAAGTGACTGAATTAGCTAATGTATTAAAACAATGGAGTAGGGAGGGAAAGTAAACAAGATGTCTCAAGAAATATTGTCAAATTGAAAAATATAAATACATTAAAAAAATTAAACAAGACTCCATGATGCTCAGAAATTCATAGAACAAAATGTATTTTTTAAAATTCAGAGCCTTATTAAAGTAAGAGATCAAATTAAGGAAAGAGGTAAAAATTAAATGAAAAGCAGATGAAATTATATTAATTTAAACTTTAAAAAAATGAGAGACCTTCTGGGTCACAAGACAAAGACAGTTAACTAAACAATTCCTTTGATTCTCAGGCCCTCTTAACCCTCTCCAAAATGGGAATTACGGACTGATGTTAAGCCATTTCAGGTGACTCTCTGTAATTTAAGACACTTCACCACTAAGAAACAATGAACAGAGGGAGCCAAGATGGCGGCGTAGAAGCAGCAAGGTCCCACAGCTCCCACACCGCCACCCTAAACACCCATAAAATTATGAGCCCAGATAAAGTCTAGGACTCTCAGACTCACACAAAAATACAGAGAACACATCTCTCACTGAAGGCAGCTCGGCAGCAGGGGCTCATCGCGGCAGCCCAGAACGGAGGCTGGAACAGCCTGATGCCAAGATGAGGCCAGGCCCGAGGCTGTGGGAAGGAGCCTGGCTGAGCTGAGCTAAGCGGCACCGCAGCCAGTCTTCAGAGGTTCTACAGCCTCTAGCACCTCCACATCTGCCAAAGCATGAGGAACGGGGACGGGAGAGGGGCAGCTAGCACAACAGCAAAGCAGAGACCCGGCCAACCCAAAACCGCAGAGGCAGCCAGGCTAGGCCCCAGGGTGGCAGGAGGAGTAGGCCTCCCAAACTGCAGCTTGGGTCTACTTCAAAGAAAATCTAAAGCACCTGCCTAAGGGGATCTTAAAATCATCAGAGACGGTTAGTAAAAGTGAAACTTTGAAAATTAATTTTGGGATGGTAAACCAGTTCGGCCAATCTGCCCCCGGGGCAAGTAAGCAGTGGGGGAAGGGAACTGCTGGAACCATTGGTGGCCCCCACCAGGCTGCTTCAGAGCCACTGGCCTGCGGACTCCACAGAGGTGCTGACTCAATTGATCAGGGCCAAGTACTCTTGCATTGAGTGGCCTGGATCCAGATCATGGTCTTGGGTGGTAGCCCTGGGGTGCACTTTCAGCAAGCCAAAGCTGGGGGAACCTGCAACACCCACCTAATAGCTCCAGCAGTTGGGAAAACCCCAGCGATTTGGAACAGAGCTTACGCTCTTGGAAGCAGAGTTTCACTGAAACAATAAAACC
>JAQQSW010003727.1:0-14623 GCA_028646575.1 Pseudocheirus occidentalis | reverse complement strand
AGAGGGGGGATGATGGAGGGGAGGGCAGGGTCTCGGGGAGGGATGCTGGAAGCACACACTTCAGGAAAGGGATAGGGACAGGGTAGGGAACAGAACAAGGGGGGGAGAGATAGGAAGGAGGGACATATGATCACTGTCACAATATGTCCACTATGAAGATGTCCTGTATAATCACACATCCACAGCCTGTACTGAATTGCTTGTCCTTCCAGCGGGGGTGGGTGACAAGGGAGGAATAGAAAGAATGTAGAATTTAAAGCTCTGTGATACCTACAACTAGGAATTAAGATACACAGGGGCTGTGATAGGGAGACCCTCCCTGCCCTACCAGAAAATAGGAGAGCAGAGCAGGGGAGGGGCTTTACAGTGGGATCGCTGTTTTGGGGTTGGGGTAGGGGAAAGACGGGGAGAAAATTTGTAATTCAAAAATGTCATGAAAATGAATGATGTAAACAAGAAAACAAATTTTTAAAAATTAAAAAAAAAGAGAAATGTCCACAAAGATGTACATCTTTTACATCATGGGCATTAGAGGTTATAGTTTGCTCATGTTTACTTTTCATTTTTCCATGACTTTTTAAATTATTTACAATCTTAGATCCTGAAATTATAGTGTTTCACGACTTACAGCCCTATGACATCCCCAAGAAAATATTAGCATTCAAGCAATGGGCTTTAGCATCTCCCCTATAAATAATATTAGGGAGAAGCTCTATGAAATTTCCCCATCTACCTTGATCTCTTCCTTCTGTTCATTTCCAGTTATCTAAGACCATAGGATCACAGATTTAGCACCTGAAGGGGTCTTAGAGGTCATCCAGTATAACTCTCATCTTACAGGTGAGGAAGCTGAAGAGTTTGATTTGCTTGAGGCAGCCTAGAATCACATTAGCCAGACAGTTAAGTGAAGCTAAATTATCAGAATCACATAGGTAATAAGGCAAGATTTGAACTCAGATTCTCTGACTCTCAGTCCAGTACTCTTTCCAGTGCCCCATGAAGCCTCCACACTAAAAGACACATCATGAGGAAGTATGTCACTGGATGTCATTGGATTAGATGATAAAAATGAAAGAGAGAGGATCACAGAGAAAGATTGTAGTGTAATAATGACGCACTGGCCAGCCTTACCCATGTGTTTAGGGAGATCAAATTCACTTTATTCCTAGGCAGAGAACGAGAGGTATTCTCCAGGGAGTGTGTGTCTTGGTGGAAATAATAGTGGAGTAGAGCACATTAGGGACCTGACCTTGTGTCCTTCTGTGGGCCAGAAACCCTGAGGACACTGAGCACATTGGGAGCCCAGAGTAAGAAAAACACAAGCTTTGTTTCCAGAGCTTGGCTGCAATCCTGGGTGGCCTCAACTGGGAGAGCTTGTCCCTGAAAAGATTTTCCTCCTCCTTTACCCAAATACTCAATTCATTCACTCATTTATTCAACATTTACTAGTACCTGCTATGAGCATGATGCTGTACTCAGCTGTTGAGGCAGCGATGTTTACTGTCTGAGAGAATCTGGTTCAATCATTTCACTTCTCTGAAACTCAGTTTCCTCATCTGTAAGATGATTATAATATCTGCATGACGTGTCTCCCAAGGATGTTATAAGGAAAGGGTTTTATAAAGCTTCAAGCGTCGTCTGGATGTGAATTATTAAGGAAAGATCTCTAACATTTATATAGTGATTTAAGATTAACAAAGAGTTTTATATACAACTGTCCCATTTGAACTAGCTCTCTAAAGACCTTCTCAGGTCTCACATTCTGAGTCTGAGTCTGAGTTTGTCTCAGAAGGTACAACTTGAGCTGGGCCTAGAGAGATATATAGGACTTAAACTGTAGAGAAGAATGTGAAAAACACTCCAGTTAGGAGACACAGCCTAAGTAAAAGGAAGCAGATGGGAAAAAAACCAAAAACGAACAAAGAAAAAGAGAGTCAGAAAGATGGTTTGGAAAAATAAGATGAGTGGCAAAATGTGGATATTTCAACCTATCTGAATTATGCTTATTCAATCTATCTTTCTTAATTTTTTATAGCTACAATCACCAAAGTCTTTCCGTAATACCTCGTTATGGAGAAGTGAAACTGGGTTTTTGAAGGTTATGCCAATGACTTGCAAGCCTTGGCAGAGACCACCAAGCTGGAAGGGCTTCAACTAAAAGTCCCAAAATGGGCTACGTCTGTGATTGCTAAAGTTGGAAAGGCCTGTCACTGATTTATTACAAGTTGATAAATTGTTCTGGCCACAATAAAACTCACTGTTTGCTTCGGTCAGTCAATTGACATTTACTATGTGCCAGGCACTATGCTAAGTTATAAGTTATGGGGTTATAAAGAGAGGTAAAAAAAAATAGTCCCTTGTCCTCAAAGAGGTCACGGTCTAATGGGGGAGGCAACCTATAAACAAGTGTGTACAAACAAGTAACACACAGGATAAATTTAAAATAATCAATAAAAGGAAGGCACTAGAATTAAGGCAGACTGGAAAAGGCTTCCTGAAGAAGATGGGATTTTAGCTAGGAAGCCTGGAGGCAGAAATCAGGATGGAAAGCATTCCAGGTATGGGGGAAAGCCAGTGAAAATGCCTGTGGAATTCTAAGGAAACCAGTATCACTGACTGGAAGAGCCCATGGTGATGTAAGGTGTAAAATGACTGGAAAGATCTGGAGGAGAGACAGGTTTTAAAGGATTTTAAATGCAAAACAGAAGATTTTATACTGGATCCAAGAGGTAATGGGAGCCACTGGAGTTTATTGAGTAAAGGGGTGACAAAATCAGACGTGTGTTTTAAGAAGATTGTTTTAGTAACTAAGCGGAGGATGGACTTTTGGTAGGAAGAACAACTAACAGATTATTGCAATATTCTATATGTGAGCTAGTGAGGGCTGTACCAGGGGGCTGGCAGTGTCAGAAGACCAAAGGGGGAACATTGGAGAGATGCTGCAAAAGTGGAATCAACAAGCCTTGGCAACAGGTTGGACATAGGGGATAAAAGAGTGAGAAGTAAAAGATTAAGCAAATCAAGCCACCTAGATGGGGCACCTGGTGACCAGGAGCATGGCAATGCCCTTGATAGTGACAGGGAACTTAGGAAGGTGGGATAGCTGGGAAAGAAAGATAATGAGTAAAGTTTTGGAGAGATATCTATGAAATGTCCAGTTCAAAATGTCTAGTGGCAGTTGGAAATGTGAGATTAGAGGTCAAGAAAGAGGCTAGGACTGGAAAAATAAATCTGAGAATCATCTGCATAGACATGACAATTGCACCCATAAGAGCTGATGAGATCAGCGAATGAAATTGTACAGAAAGAGAACAGAAGAACCCTAGGGGACACCTGTGTGCCTGTGATGTGTGAAGAACCAGTAAAGAAGACTGAGAAGAAGCAGTCATATAGTTAGAAGGAGAACCAGGAAAGAGCAGTGTCCTGAAAACCTCCAGAAAAGAGGGTATCAAGGAAAAGAAGGTGATGAAAAGTGTTAAAGGCTACAGAGAAGTCTTAGAAGGATGCTATTTGTTGTTGTTTTTCAGTCATGTCTGACTCTTCATGACCCCATTTGGGATTTTATTGGCAAAGATACTGGAATGGTTTGCCATTTCCTTCTCCAGCTCATTTTACAGATGAGGAAACTGAAGCAGATCAAGTTAAGTGACTTGCCTAGGGTGACACAGCTGGTAAGTATCTGAGGCCAGATTTGAACTCAGGGGAAGGAATCTTGCTGCCTTCAGGCCCAGCTCTCTGTGCCATCAGATTTGGCAAATGAGAGACCAGATCTTTAGTAGATTTGGAGAGAATATCTTCAGTTGAATGATGGACTCTGAAGCCAGACTGTGGTGAGTGCAGAGGGTTTTGGCAGAGACAAAAGATCTTCCTTAGCATGTCTCCTTAACAAACACTTTAGACTGAATTTGTTGAGTATACTTTCAACCATGGGGAAAAAATGAATGAATGAATGAATGAAAAACTAACGAAGTCTCTGTTCATGTTAGCCAAAAGAAAATTCGGGGATTCGAATCTCCCCTTTCCCTCCTCCCTCCAAGTTACACATGCACAGGCACTGAATTTTGACCTCTTTTGGGGTAATCTGGGTCCTGACCCACTCCCTTGAGAAGGGTCAACTTTACTTGAGAAGTTGGTCAGTCAATAAATCTTTATGAAGCACCTACTATGGGCCAAGCACTGTGCTAAGGGTTAGGAATACAAAGAAAGGAAAATAGATAGATAAATGGATGGATGGATAGATAGATAGATAGATAGATAGATAGATAGATAGATAGATAAAAGGCCCCCTGCTCCCAAGGAGCTCAGCATCTAATGTAAAAGATAACATGTAAAACAGTTCTGTACAGACCTGGCACAACATTCACCGGGTAAATTGGAGCTAATCTTAGAGGGAAGGCATTGAGATTGAAAAGTACTATGAAGAGTTTCTTGCGAAAGGTGAGTCTTTAGCTGAGACTGGAAAGAAGCCAAAGAGGCCAGGAAACCAGCAGAGTGCATTCTGCTGTTGTAGCCATCACCCCAGTGACCCAACCACACCTCATCCTCCTGGTCCAGATGGAGTCTGATTGGATCCTCTCCCATCCCCTTCTGTGGTGTCAATGTTCCCTCCTGGGCAGGTGACAGGCTGAAGGGAGGCATGAGAAGAGAGAATATGAGAAACCAAAATTCACAACAGAAACAGGACAGCGGATTGAGGGGCCTGTAAAGGAATTTCATTTTCTCTCTTATTTTAACAGATTTCCCTTCTAGCCACGGGGTTGCTTAGCCTTATTCCTCATTCCCACCAAAGTGAGGAATGAACTACCAATTGAAGATTTGGAAAGTGGCTCAGTTGTCATCTGACCTCAGCAACAAATGGTCTTGCATCCTAAGAACCCTCCCCCACAACTGGAGCAAATCTAACCCCTTAAGAGAGAGCTCCATCAAAACCAGCAGACCCCAAATGCTTATGCTGTCTCCCCATGCACAAAAACTTGTTTGAAGCAAAGTGATTGAATTCAACCACCTGGTTTATTAGGTCAACAGGGGTCAATGAGCATCTCTGGGGTACAGATCCAGAACACCTGAAGCCCCTAGGGCTACAGACTTACAGGAACAAGTGAACTTGGTAGTGAGAACCCTGGGAGGAGGATGACAGAGAAGCAAAGAGCCCACCTCTCACTGTCACGGAGGAAAAATGGGCATAGTTCAAGAAGAGTTCTGTTCTTGGTTCCCTTTGTCCTATGACCCCCTTGTGCCCCAAGGACTATGCTGGTACATGGCTGATGTAGACATTAGAAAGAAGGCTCATAGAATCATAGATTTAGAGCTAAAAGAGACCGTGGAGGCCACTTAGTCCAACTTTCTAACTTTATGAGGATTCGGAGGTTAAATGACTAACCCTTTCATTGAGTTCTCATTGACATACTCATATCCTCATAAGAGCTCGGTGAGGTATGACTACCCCCATTTTAAAGAGGCTCAAAAAGTTAAATTGAACTATTTAAAAATAACCGATTTGGGGGCAGGTAGGTGTCGAAGTAAATAGAGCACCGGCCTGAGGTCAGGAGGACCTGAGTTCAAATCCAGCCTCAGGCACTTGACACACTTACTATGTGACCTTGGGCAAGTCACTTAAACCCAATGGTCTTGCCTTCCCACCTCCAAAAAAAAAAAAGTAACAACCAATTAGCATTCAATTAAATGATGGGGTTTTGTTTTTCAAAATGTCAGATCATGTTACCCCTTCCCCCTCACTCAATAAACTCCAGTGGTTTCCTATTGCCTTCAGGAATAAATACAAAATGCTGTTTGGCATTGAAAATTTTTCATATCCTAGCCCCCTCATACCTTTCTAATCTTCTTGTACCTTGCTTCCTAAAATCTCCTCTTTGATCCAATGACGGGACACTCCATCTCTTGGTTCCAGGCATTCTTTCCGGCTGTGCTCCATGCCTGGAATGCTCTCCCTCCTATGCTCCAACTAAAGACCTCCCTGGCTTCCTTTAAGTGCTGACAAGAAGCCTTCTCCACTCCCTCTTAATTCCAGTACTTTCCCTCTGCTAATTACTTCCCATTTGTACTATATGTAGCTTGCTTTGTATATATTTGTTTATATGGTGTTGCTCCCATCAGATTGTAAGCTCCTTGAGGGCAGAGACTGTCTTTTGCCTCTTTTTGTATCCCCAGTGGTTGGCACAGTGCCTGGTACATAGAAGATGCTTAACGAATGTTTATTGAAATCAATATAGCAGAAGAAAACCTGCATTCTTTGGAAATGAGTCAAATACTCACTGATCTCAAACTGTCTTTGTCCAATTTGTAGTGCATTTGAATATTCTTCATCTTCTGGGCAGAAACACAGCTTTTGACTGGTAACACTGTGAGAGTATAAGCATACCAGGAGAGGTGAAAACGGATCATTTGAGGAGCACCAGAAGTGAATTATGGGCCAACTGTCCTTTTGGCCAAAATGATAAACGCTTTGACTTTAATTCAGTCCAATTCAACTAATTCTAAGTGACTTCCCCCAGCCACCTGGGGTTGTTTTCTCTATGTGCCCAAGTAGGCACTTGAGGGAAATTCAGAGCCCTTTGCTCCAAATAGCACCTGGCTCCCAGTCAGAAAAACTTCAGTTGCTGGAGGGGCCAGGGTTATCCCCACAAGAATCCCTGGACCCATTTCAGCCTGGACTTCCTCTCTGCATTTGAAATAGTCTTTGTATACAAGCAAGGCACATTGTAGCTTCTAGCCCTATTCCCTAAAGAAATCTCCCTTCTGCTTCTGCTTCTCTTCTCCAGCCTCAATAGTCCCAGATCATTTAAACCTTTTATTCTAGTTCCTTTTTTTTTCCCCTAACCGACTGGTCATCTCATCTACTCTCCTCTGAGGTTTAAGGCAATTTATTCTGTGGGCCTCCATTTTCCCATCTGTGAAATGAGTGTGGTTATATTGATGGTCTTTAAGTTATATTTCAGTCCTGAAATACTCAACTCTATGATTCTCCACGTCTTTCTCCAAATACAGAGCTCAGTCCCAGGGCACAGTTCTCTGCTGAGGATGTGACTCTTTGAATTATCACTCTGATAACTTAGAAAGTTATTCCTATGATGACTTGAGTGATGGCCTTTTCTCTAACATCATAATTACTCCCCCAGTTATTAATGGGTCTATTACCATGGCCTAATTGGGCCCTAGAGAAATAGTCAGGGGAGAATTTAGTGGTATAAAAAAAGGCCCAAGCCCAGAGAAGAGAGAAAGTTTTCATGGTTGCCCCAGGGGAGAAAAATATAATATTGTGAATAAATTCTAGAGCAAATAAACTTCTAGGACTGGGGAGCAGGTGGCAGGAAAGTCCCCTCTGATGAACTCTTGCCACTGCTTGGGAAGCAATATAGTATGACAGAAAGAACACTGGGGTAACCACAGTCTCTTGGTCCCAGCACTGCCACTCTTTAGTGGTGTGATACATAAGCTCTCTGGGCCTTATTTTTCTCATTTATAAAATAGAGATAATAATAAGGCCTTCTTTGCTTACAGCTAAAGAGTGAAATCATAAATGTGAAATTAATCCACAAAGATTTATTGAGCATCAACTATGTGCTCACCATTGTGCTCCTCAGCATGGTTGGTTGTAGGAAATATGGTAAAGCATGGGATATGGATTTTGTTCTCCAAGGACTTACAGTCAGTTGAGGAGATTAATGCATCCCTGGGAGAATTAGCAGAAAATATGAATATGCTTGTGAATGTAATTATACCAAGTCCCAGTACATTTCAGATTCTCCTGGAAGAGATTTATGATCACTCAAATTGGTTTAGCCTATCCATCCACACAGGAAAGACCAAGTGAATGAAGAGTATTTATTGACCAGATTTCAATATACATTCAACACATCTGTCTGGATGGACAGCCTATAGAGTTTTTCTCTCAATGTGTATATCTGAAAAAAACAGTACAAATGGATAATAAAATGGTCCTAGAGCTGAAGAGAGAAAAGTAGACTAGATGGCCTATATGAAATTGCAAAGCTCTTTGAATGACTCTCCACTATCCATGAAAGTAAAGGCTTGTCTTTTTAACACTAACATTTTATCTGTGTTGGTATACAGTAGTAAAATATGAGCTACAACATTCTCAAAAGAATTAAAAGTGAATACCATGCAGAGGACAAAAGAATCTGCACATGGGGTTATGTGCAGGCTGCAACATATAACCCATAGAGAAGAGCAAGAGTAAAAAATATCATGAGGGAATTGTATAATAAGGAGATGGGCTGGCCACAAGGCAAGAGTGAGAGATGATGGGTGGACAGCCACAGTTCTCCAGTGGTACCCTCTTGAGAAGGTAGGGGTCAGAATCACATAGGATGGGCAGAAGTGGATGGGTCACTATCTGAGTTATTGGTGGGAGTTTATAAAACCATGAAATCATAAATCCATTTGAATACCTTGAATAGTGAGTGTGCAAGTATGGAATGGGAATTCAAATCAAGGGCTAGAATGGTCAAGAAAGGCTATCTAAAGGAAATGAGCTTTGAAGAATAGGTAGATGGCTAAGTAAGTAAGCAGGTAGGAAGGTAAAGGAAAGATGGGAATGGCACTCCCAGTGGGAAGAACAGAGTAAGCAAAAGCAGGGAGGTGGGAATGAGCATGGCCTATAAAGAATATAGCCTGGCCTGGCTAGATGAGTGAACACATGTTAAGAAGGTTGTTGAATATGAAGGCTGGTGCCAGATTTTCAAGGCCTTTGAATGGTAGGCCAAAGAACTTGGGCCACATTCTGTAGAGAGCATGTATCAGCCTCAGTATATGCCTAATTCAGTGGCTGCCATCCTCTTACTCCACCCTCTACCTCCCTATTCTAGCCTAAGTACTTCTATTTGTCTCAACTTCGGGGCTACCAAGCTCAGGGGTCCTTAATGTGAAAACAAAAATTCCCTGAGGAAAAAAAAGTAAAAGAAAAGGTTTTGTGGCCAAAGACAGTAAGCTGCCACAATCCTTAGTTACCACCTGGTCTTCATGAAACAAACATTTATTAAACACCTACTGTGTGTGGTGCATAATCCTAGCCACCATTTTTGCCCTCCCCCTTTAGTTTCACAGATCTCTTGCTCCTGATAGTTCTGACTGTTTGTCTCCCTACTTTTTGCATCCTCCTTTTCCCTGGTTACCTGACTTCTGATCTTCATTCCTCAGGTATTCCTTAACCCCTGGTTGGTCACCCTAGTTCTGACCCAAGGTCTTACTCTGACCCCTGATATCATGTCACAGGCAAGTGACATGAAGAAATTGATGCTTAAAGAATATGGGTCTGGATGGATTGGGGAGAGGAGAGCAAGGTGAGGCTGGAGTCATACATTCTAGTAGGGAAAATATTGTAATAGTCCCTATAACATATCATGAGAGGCTGGGCTATACTGGGAGTGGGAGGTGGAGTAGAAGTGGGGAATGGAGAGAAAGGGACAGATAAAGGTGGATATTGAATACACAGTTCCTAAACCTGGACCCTAAGTCTCTCTGAGTCATAGGGGTGATGGTTATAAACACCCAGCTATACATAGATTCTGGTTCTTTCCTCTCCTTTCCCTTCTTCCTTTCTCTCACTCACCTCCAATCACCTCTGCTTTTCTTTTGCTAAGTCCCATTCTGGTCCTGGTTCATTTACAAAGCTGGGAGTGCCCCATTTCCTAACTCCTAAGAAATTGTTGAAATGTCTCCTAAGGTCCAAGATAAATGATGTTTTGGGGAGGTCATTTGCCTGACCACAAATACTGATATTTAATCCCGAGTTCCTGGGTCCTTCTCCCATGCTCCCACCCACTACTGCATTTTCATTAGGATAAACTAAGAAGGCAAGGAAATTATCTAAAAGGACAGCAATGAGCTGTGTCTCTAGCGACTTGACAGGTGGGCCTTTACATTATCGGAAATTTACCAACTGGCTTTGGGAAAAGGGCATTTCAGTTGCAAAATCAAAACAAAGACTTCCCTCTTCTAACAACCACCACCAAAACCACCTGAACATGCTTCTTTTTTATTTTTTAAAATTTTCATTTCCAAATTCTCTCCCTACCTCCATCCCCTCCCAAAAATATACTACTCATTCTCTTGCCTGCATCAAAATGGGCATGGACTGAACCTGAAGAGTGTGGAATGATTGGACACGAGCCAGGCAGGTTCTGTCACAGCAGTTCCCATTTACTGATCAGAGAGCAGGGTTTATATAGTGAATGTAAAGCAATTATCTCTTAGGTTCCCATGAGAGAATATTTAATGTCCTTGTTCATTTATGTACATCTGTATGTTTTAATGTCCTTGTTCCCTTAAGTACATCCATGTTTTAATGTCTTTGTCCCCTTGCATGCATCTATGTCTGAGTCACTGCTCGGTTATCATGTCCTAAACTCCTGCAAGTCAGGAAGAGATGGTGAGCCAGTCTTAAGACATAATATAGCCTTCACAGGGAGCTTGCTTGGGAGAAATCCTGGACCAAACTATTACCATGTATGGACTGGATCAGAAACTGGCCCTCAACATCATTCTACATATAAAGTCATATGCAACATATTTTCATATTAGCCATGTTATGGGAGAGGATGGGTAGGGAGCAAGAAAAATTAAGAAAATGAAAAAAATATGCTTCAATCTGTGCTCAGAGTTAATCAGTTCCCTCTTTGGAGATGGATAGAATTTTTCAGCACGAGTCCTTTGGAATTGTCATGGATCACAGCATTGATCGGAGTAGCTGAATCTTTCATAACCAATTATCCTTACAAGATCACCATTACTGTGTACAATGTTTTTCTAGATCTATTCAGTTCGCATCAGTTGATACAAGGCTTCCCAGGTTTTTCTGAAAGCATCCCCCTCATCATTTCTTACAGCATAATATTATTCCATCACAATCATATACTACAACCTGTTTAGTCATTCCACAATTCATGGGCATCCCCTCAGTTTCCAATTCTTTGCTAGGCATGCTCCTAAGGCAATAGAAAAATGGGCAGAGAGACTATTCCAGGACAAACATTCCCACGCCAGAGGACAGATTCTTGCTCTTGCCTTTCCTTCCATTGCCAGAAGCATAAACCTACCCTATACTCAGTGTGATAGAGATAAATTAAGATAGGATCACAGACTGTTAGAGCTCAAAGGGACCTTGGAACCTAGATGGTCAAAGCTGGAAGGGTCCTTAAGAGATCTTCTAGCCAGACCCTTTCCTTTGATGTTAGAGAGAAACTGAGACCTAGAAAGGGGAAATGAATTATACACCATTAGTCACTCATCCAATTAGCAGGGCTGGGACTAGAACACAGGTCCTCTGTCTCCCAGCCTTTCCTCTCAATCCTGCTAACAGTTGTACAAGTCCTATACCAACTTACCAGCATTTTCAAGGAGGTATGGTCACTATTCCAAAAGAACTAGATTATTCTAGTAACACATTTAGCTATCAGTTTACTTTCTTTTTTTCCTCTAAAAACAGACAAGCTACAGAGGAGTGCAGATACTCCAGCTTGAACTATGTTTCTACCTCAGCCCTTTGTAAACTCTTTTGTTATGAACTTAAAACACCTAATTTGCATCCATAGGAAGGATTAACCAAAAATGGAATCTGAGGTGATGCATAATGCTCTACAAAGAAGAACTTGCTGGGACTGGTCCTGCCTCTTATATTAACTCACAGGGGAGAGAAAGGGAAGATAAACTGTCCATTTATCCTCATAATTACTTCTGTGTTATGATAGTATCGAGGTGATTAATGGTGAGAAAGATGTTTATGTCATATGTGGAAAATTATTATTTACTAAGATATGCGTGTTGTGCTTAACAGGTATTTCCCAGCGAGAGACACAAATATATAGATAGAGAGATGTTTTTCTTTCTTGGTGGCTGAATTATCCCTGCAATTAAGGTTCCAGTGGGAACAAAGAAGAGCAATTATTCTCCTAGAGTTTTATAAGCCACTGCCACACTGAAGTTATTACCCAATTCATGGTAAATATCCACTGTTCTTCCCAACTGTGAGTGGGGGTTGGGACCCTGGAAAAGCCTGCTTCTCAGAAGAGAAGTTCCCTTGGTAGAGTTGCTTTGACTTGGACACTCCAGCTTGCTGCTTTCCTAGAGTTTCAAGTGTATCTTGGCTACCAGCAAGACAACTGATACAGGAAATGGATAGTGAAGGGAGAAAAAAGGGTAAAAAAGGTATGGCTCTCAACTGAGCATCCACACAAGGTTTAGAGGCCAAAAAAAAAAAAATGGAAAAGCCCCAAGAAATAAATTCTGTGACTTGAGCCACAGGTGCTGACTACTCCAGTCCAAGGTTCTTCTCATCCCCCTAGGCCACTCACTAGGCAGTTCCTACCAAACCCAAGGAGGCCACACTGTCCAATATTATTTTGTGGTGAAAACTATTTGTTGACCCTTAAGGACATTAAGGCTTTCCACTGACCCAACTAGCCTTTGGGGCCCCTCGTGCTCTAAATGCACTAAATTCCCAAGTTCCTTTTGTATAGCTGTTATTGGGAAATGTTCTTGGATAGCATTTAGAATTTGATTGTGACTAAATAAGTGACCTAGGTTGAGATTGTTTAAAATTAAAGTTCCTGCCCTCAGGGAGCCTCCAATTTAATCTGATTTATATCCCCAGTGTGATTTCCAGAGCAATCTTAACTCTTTTCAGAGAAGACTTGCTCCATCTAAAAACAGAAAGAAGTCCCTCATCAACTTCCTCATAGTCAACAGAAAGAATTCCTTGCTGTTTCCCCTCTCCCCACTCCAACTTCTTGAGCCCTTTCTTTTAGCTGTATAGCCTGTACTCTCCAGTCTCCTTACAGTGCTATTCTTTTGCTTCCTTAGCACCCTGGCCTCTGGACTGATTCTTTTGTGAAGACAAAGTAGGTTATCTTTTCCCTCAGTTCTTAACCGGCCTTTAACTATGGAATGGATGTTGCCTCAGACAAACGAAGACCTAGGAAAGACCGTAGCTTAAAAAAACCAAGATCTCCCACTGCATCTGGGGCCATTCCCCAGGTGTCTTAACCTATGTCTTGCCACTGGACTCAGAAGACCCTGGAGGAGAATAGTGAGGCTGATGACTTTGCACAGCTCTGCCTCTCTTTAATTCAATTCACTTGCAAGTCAAGACATCACCGGCTTGATGTCATTAGTCCTCTTTGAGAAGGAAGGATGAACAACCACCCTGGCTCCTGATTGCTGAACTTTCACCTTATCTTACTCAGTCCTAGGATACAACACGAACACCTTCCCCTTCCCGCATCTGACTCTTTCCAGCTCTTGCTGCCCTGTGTGTATCATCTTCCCCTATTAGAATGCAAGCTCTTTGAGGGCAGGAATTGTCTAGCTTGCTTGTAGTTGTATCCCCAGCACTTATTATAATGCCTGGTACCTTTAAATGCTTAATAGATATTTTTCCTTCTATTCTTTCTAAGTTTATTCAAACAGAGCCAAAAGCCTTAAGAGATTATGGCCTCCCTTTCCCCTATCCCCAACTTATACTACCTACCAGGCCCTCAAGTTCCCATTCTAGCCCCGTCTCCTCAACGAACCCTTCCTTAACCTCCCCACCCCCACCCCTGGTATCTCCTTCCCTAAACTTCTGTGTTAATTAAGAGTTGGATCTCATCAATTAATGCACAAGGGAACAGCTTGGTAGATTGGAAAGAGCTCTGGATTGAGAGACAGAAAGCCTGGGTTGGAGGCCTTCCTCTGTTCCTGATTCATTGTGTAACCACACACAAGTCTCTCCCTTTCTCTGGGTCTACAGTTTTCTCCATCTGTAAAATGAGAAACATAGATTACATTATTTCCACCCAACCTTAATCACTTGGACAATCCCTCCCTGGTTTTAACCAGTTGTAACGCCATGTACCAGCAGATTCCCAAAAGAATGCTGCTGTGAACAGCTTTAAAGGTTCAGATTACACAGTAATAGTGAATGCTCTGTTTATTCCATTACAAATTAAGGCAAACATTCACAATATCACAATATAATATTCACAACATTACATCTTATCACAGAAAATCACAATATAGTGCTCATAACAGCTTAATATTAGAATGACCACACAGTTTTCACTACAGTGGTCACAATATTTAGAACAAGGAACAAAGAATAATCATCTGGTTTCCCTAAGGGGGAAACCCTTCACACTTAATCATTCAATCAATTCACAATATATCAATCTTCTACTCATGAGGCAACCATTAACTTAATCAGTCACTAATGCAGATTCCCAATTACTAAATATCATTAATCACTAGTACAATCATTAGAAAACCACACAAACCCTCCACCCCTCGGTGTCCAGCAAACCTCAGTTTGTCCAAGGGGAGGCCTTTTCTTGATCTTGACTCTGGGTGGTCTTTCTGATTCCCTGGATCCCCTTTCATGGTTCCAGCTCCCTCCTGAATCCACCAAACAGTCACCTGGATTCAGAAGCAGACAGCTCCCAGGCCCTTGTCCAGTCCTCAGTGCAGTCCCTAGCACACACTGAAGTTCACAGTGTCCAGCACATCTCAAACCCTTCACCACTTCTCTTGCCTGGAACTCAACAATGAGCCAGGCCATGAACAAAGTCTTATCCTGGTCATGCTTCTTTAGTCCTCCAGTAGTTCAGCTGGC
>JAQQSW010003726.1:0-14623 GCA_028646575.1 Pseudocheirus occidentalis | reverse complement strand
GGGATAAGGAGATCCATCTTGCCCTACTGGAAAGTCAGAGGGGGAATGGGGGAGGACATAGGAGAGAGCAGATTAGGGGAGGGGCTATACAGTGGGATGGCTCTTTTCAGGGGGTGGTAGGGGAAAGGCTGGGACAAAATTTGTAACTCCAAATCTTGTGGAAATCAACGATGTAAACTAAAAATAAACAAAAGTTAATTTTAAAAAAGAAGAAAAAGACAATAAATAACAGCTAGTCTTTGTAGTGTGCTTTAAGGTTTCTGAAGCACTTTATACAGGTCATCTCATTCAGTCCTCACAATACTGTGACATAGGTACTAATATCATACCCATTTTTCTTATCTTTTTTTGTCCTTCTTTTTTTTTGAATGGGGGAAGGCAGGGCAATTGGGGTGGTGACTCACCCAAGGTCACACAGCTAGTAAATGTTAAGTGTCTGAGGCCAAATTTGAACTCAGGTCCTCCTGAGTCCAGGGCTAGTGCTTTATTTACTGCACCACCTAGCAGCCCTGTACCCATATTTCTGATGAGAAAACAGTGTAGAGAGGCTCAATTACCTTTCAAGGGTTGCACAATGAACCATTGTCAAAAGGGGAATTCTAAATCAGGTTCTCTGTACCCTAAGTCCATTGCTCTATCTAATGTATCATATTGTCTCCTTGCATGCTACAGCTGACTTACAGTCTTTCCATGTGACTTTGGAGAAATTCAATTTAGCTAATGGCTGTAATACCCTTTAAAGTTTGTTGTTGCAGCTAGGCGGCACAGTGGATGGGCCCACAGGAAAACAGCTTCCTGAATTCAAATCTGGCCTCTTACTAGCTGAGTGACCCTGGGTAAGTCACTCAACCTTGTTTGCCTCAGTTTCTTCATCTGTAAAATGAGCTGGAGAAGGAAATGGAAAACCACTCCATATCTCTGCCAAGAAAACCCCAAATGGGGTCATGAAGAATCAGGCATGACTGAAAGCAAATGAACAACAAGAAGAAGATAATGGTATGGACAGGTACTGAATGTAGGCCTTCACCTATCAGTTTTACTGATTTATTTGCACTTTTCCAGTCACTCCTATCATTTATGAGAAACATGCCTTTGCAACATGCCAGAGAGTTACAATTATCTTAAGAGGTATAAAAATTCCAAAGCTAATGAATTGTACTCATTTTATTTTAATCTATGTGCAATAAACATGCCATATAGCACTCTTCAAGAGAAAATGTGAGATCCCAGAAATCCTGAATCCTAGTGTTAGAAATCACCTAGGCTAATCACTTCAGTGAGAGAGGGAACTCCTCTAGTACATATTGGGCAAGGGGCCAAATAACTCTCACTTGAACTATGCAACACTAATTCTTCCTTTTTAGCTGAAATCTGACTCCCAACAACTTCTGCCCATTGGTCCTTGTTCTTTCTTCTGGAACCACATGGCATGATTCTAATCTTTCTTCAACTCAACAGCTCTTTGGATACTTGAAAGTAGTCCCTGAGGTTATCCAGGCTAAATACCCCCAATTCCTTTCATTGTTAATATGACATGACTGAATCCACTAACATGATGTGCCTTTTCCTATTTATACTATCAACAAATCTCATTTGACTCTCTCTATACATCTCCCATATGAGTCATTTCTTACACCTACATAGGAACCCAAATCTGATTAGCTAATCTATTAGGCACACATTGCCTGCTCCCATACTATCAGATACAATTTGGATGGCGGTCACTGTTGGAAAGTTCTTTATGTTGAACAGGAATCTGCCTCTCCTTGTAACTTTCCCCATATAATATCTAGTTCTATCTACTGGGACTAAGCAGAATGTTCCTTATCTACAAGACACTCTTGGAAAGATTTGAGAATAGTGATTTTATCCTTTCAATGATACTCATAAAATACGATGGGAAAAAAAAATTGCACTACAAGTGAAGAATAATCAATCAATTCATCAGTCAATAAACATTTATTAAGCACCTACTAAGTGCCAGACTCCACAGGACTTTCATCTTTCTTGTATTGGACGTAATACAACTGATGGAGCCTAAGACTGCATTTGGTTTATTGGCTTCTATAGCTTTCTGTTGACTCACAATAAACATGCAATCACTAAAACCCTCTTTGAGGGGCCTACATCTTTCTCCATGAAATGTTATCTAGGCAGAATTTCCTTATCCAGTACTTGTATAGTTGATTTTCTGAACTCCAGATCAAAAGTTAGAAATCATCTCTGACTCTTTCTTCACCCTCATTTCTGTATTCAATCAGTAGCCACATCTTGCTAGCTCTGATTCCAAAACACCACTCTCTTACGGGTCTAATTGTTGTTCTTTGAAGCTGCTAAATGAAAAACAAGATCTCCACATGATTTACAGCAGGATAGTTCAGCGATCCTTAAGAAGGCACTGTTTAATTCCATCAAAAGTAAAGTGCAAACAAAGTTTACAGAATTGCAGGATTCTTGGCTCAGTAAGAAGAAAGATGCGATTCAGTTTTATGCTGATAGTAACAATCTGAAGCAACTTCATGATGCCCTGAAGGTTATTTATAGGCCAATGATCTGTGGTGCATCTTTACTACTCAGTGCTGATGGAGCTACATTAGTTAGTAATAAAGACATGATCCCAGAGAGATGGGCTTAACACTTATATAGCATTCTCAACTGACCATCATTAATCAAAGCTGAAACCCTTGGCCATTTATTTGAGGTTGAAGTCAATTCCTCCAACCAAACTTCTAACTGAAGAATACGGTTTCAATTCCATTAGATTCCTCTTGTATAGCAAAACCCCTGGTGCTGATTCTATTACAGCTGATATTTACAAGGCCAGGATTCCACTGCTCATACAAAAGCTGACAGAAATTTTCCAGATTATATTGCAAGAGGAGGTTATCTCCCAGGAGTTGAAGGATGCCTCCATTGTCTATCTCTATAAGGAAAGAGATTGTCCTGTGGCAATCACGAAGGTGGGGGGGGTCCTCTCATAGCCATTGCTAGCAAGATTCTTTCCAGAATCCTACATAATAAGCTGATCCTTCATTCATGTACTAAACAGTCATCTGCTAGAGAGCCAGGTGGCTTCAGAAAGGGCCAAAGTATGGTCAATAATTGTTCTCTGCTTGACAGCTCCAGGAGAAATGTCAGGAGCAGAACAAAGGTCTGTACATAATGTTTGTCTATCTAACAAGGCCTTTCATGCTTTCAGTCATGAGGGCTTGTGGAAAATTATGGCAAAATTTGGTTGCTCAGAGATGTTCATTAGTATTGTGCATCAGTTTCACGACAGCTTTGTATCTTTACCTATAAGACTATTTTGTGGAGAATTCACATGAGACAAAAACTTACATGGAGGTCAGAAGAAGTGAAAGAGACATTCAAGGTCTCTTTAAAGAACTTTGGAATCAATTGTGAGATATGAGGGACAGTGGCACAGGGCCTTCCCCCCCTCAGCATAGTGTGTCCATGTCAAAGATGCTGTACTCTATGTGCAAAGCCGAACAGCAGTAGCTCAAAAGAACTGCGAGATGTACACATTTAGAGACATCTCTCTCCAAATGTTCATTTGTATTATTTGTGTCCAACCTGTGGTAGAGCATTCCAAGCTTTTATTGGTCTGATCAGTAACAGTCAGACACACTGTATCTTGACATGGTGATGTCATTTTGGACTTCTTCAGAAAAAGGACAACAAACAACTTGTTCCTCACACATGTTGCTCCATCTACCATTTCGATATCTTTATAGAGATGCCTACAAGGTTATCCCCCTTCTCAACTTCATCTCTTAGAATTCCTTGCTTTCTTTAAGACTCAGCTCAAATACCACCTTCTATAAGAGGCCTTTTGAGTTCCTCCTAGTTGCTAGAGCTTTACCATTCCCTCTGTAAGTGCCTGTTTCTGTTGTTCATCCTTCATTTTGAAGAGGACCAATGACATCATGGGGCAATGTCCTGATGCTCAAGTGAATTCAATTTAAATGAGGCAGTTTCATGAAGTTGTCAGCCTGACTGTCTTCCAGAATCATAGAATTCCAGTGGCAAAACAGAAGTCAGGACAACTAGTGATGACCTGTGATGAAGTGGATGGCCTTCTAGCCTTTGATGTCTGACCAAGCCCAGTGCCTACTTTAGCCACCTTCATGGCCATTGGACCAAATTGTTCTCATCCACCAATTCCACTGAGGAGAGTCTTTATGTGTTTAGGATAGACATTCCCCTAACTCACTGTCAGTTACCCCCACCCTGGTTTATCCTGTCTGCTAAGATGGTTTTACTGGGGTGTGGCCACTGTTCATTCTACGGCTTCCTCAAGTCACAGGTGAAAGTTGGGTGCTAGGTGAACACCAAAGGTGAATGAGTAGCCTGCAAAAGGGCCCAAAGAGGTCTCACACGTGAGGTGCTAGGCCTCCAGAACACCCCATACAGCCTTATTTATATAATGGCTCATCCATTAGAATGTAAGTTCTTGAAGAGTAAGGACTGCTTTTTGTTTTTAACTTTTTCTTCGTATCTCTAGCACTTAAGATAGTTCCGGGAACATAGTAAGTCTTTAATAAATATTTTTAAAATGGGGGTGGGGATTGGAATAAATGCTTTTTGAGTTCCCTTTAAAATCTAAATCTATATCTTATGATTCTGTGATTGATATCTTGCATCCATCCTTTTTCTATACACACATAACACTAATCTAATTCAGACACTCATAAACTCTTGTCTAGGTGATTGCAACAGTCTAATAATTATTCTCCACTCTTAAGTTTTTCCCTCTCTCTGATCTGTCTTTCACACAGCAACTATAATGTGTGATCTATATGACTTTGAGTAGGTCAAGTAACCTCACTAGTCCTCAGTTTCCTTTTTGTTAAATGGGGTTGCTGGACTAGAAGGCCTATAAAGTTTCTTTCCATTCTAAATCTATAATGATTCCAACTGTAATGTTATGATATTCATATTGCATAAGACTATTACACTTACCTTCTCACAAATCTCCAGTGGTTCCCTATTATTTCTAAAGTAATATACAAAACCCACAATTTGATATATACAGAAAGCCCTCTGCAGTCTAATTCTAGCCCACATTCCTTGTGCTTTGTCTTTATTTCTATCCCCAGCATTAATCATAGTGCTTGGTATCTAATAAATTCTTTTTTAAAAAATTGATTTATTTACTTTTAGTTTACAAGATTCAGTTCCACAATCTCTTGGGTTTACCTAGTAATTTCTTAATAAATAATTGTTGACTGACTCATTTCACATTGCTTCCTTTAACATATGCAGTAATCTACCCAAACTGGGTTGCTAACTTTTCTTTACTCATCTTATTGTTTCCCAACTCCAAGCATCGATGCAGCTCATTCACTATATTTGAAATTCACTCATTCCTCATTCCTACAGTTCATAGAATAATTCAGAATTGAAAGGTACATCAACAGCCATCTTCTAGGAAGCCATTTTTTTTTATTTCTCCCAACTGAAACTGTGCTCTCCTTTCTCCAATTCACAGCTCTCTGGAAGGAGAGAGAGCATCTTGCCTGGAGCTGTCCTTCCAGAACCACTTTAAAGGGAAAGAACCTCAGGCCTATGTACGTCTTCCTCTGTGTCACTTTATTTCTTATTCTTTCTTCTTAATACAAGTTTAAATTTTTTCTGCCTCTTCAGAGTCACACAGAGTCATAGAATCTCCAAGTTGGAAGGAACTATAGAGGCAATACAGCTTGAGTTATATCTGAACCAGAATCTCCTTTATCATATCCTTAACAAGCAATCAGATCAATCAATCAGCCAATCAATAAGCATTTATTAAGCTTCTATAATACACTTGGCACTGGGGTTGCAAATACAAAGAGTTAAACAATCCTTATTTGCAAGAAGCCTATATTAGCAATAATATATAAATAAGCATATATATGTTTATATATTTGAGGTATATATATGCATATATGTGTGTATCTTTCTCTCCGTAGATGTGTATATATATATATATATATACACACATAAATATATACACATATATACATACAAATGTACATATATATTTATTTATTGTTAATCAGTAATTTTAGTAGTTATGTCTGACTCTTTGAGACCCAAATCAGAGTGTTATTGGCAAAGATACTGAAGTAGTTTGTCATTTCCTTCTCTGGCCCATTTTACAGATGAGGAAACTGAGGCAGACAGGGTTAAGTGACTTGCCCAGGGTCACACAGCTAATAAGTATATGAGGCCAGATTTGAACCTATGAAAATGAGTCTTCTTGACTTGAGGCCTTGCACTCTATCCACTGTGCCACCTAGCTGATATACACACACACACAAACACACACATGCATAATACATGCACATGTACACATGCAATACATATGTATATACATATATCACAGACACATATTGATATGCATATTTACAGACATGTGTGTACACATATAAATATATTGAAAATGTATGTACATACAAAAATGAATACACAAAAATATTAGAAAATTAGGTACAGAGTATTTAGGGAGTAAAGGAATTAGCATTTTGGTGGATCATGAGAAGTGTTTAGAACTGGGGTACTTAACCTGTGATCTGGAGTCTGTGAACCTTTTTTTAAATTGATAACTGTATTTCAAGTTGTTAATCAATTTCCTTTGTAATTCTATGTGTATTATTTTATAAATAAAATATTTTTGTTCTGAATAGGGGTTCACAAGCTTCACTAGACTGTCAAAGAAAGGGGTCCATGACACAGAAAAAGACAAGAACTTCTAATGGAGAAGATTGTACTCTTTTTTTTTCTTCAAGTCTCTAGAGGGAGGAACCCACTACTTCTTAGTCTTTAGCTTCTTTTTGTGGGTGGTTTTCTTTTTTTGTTCTTTTTTTATAACTTTCTCTAAAAACTGTGTTTGCTTTCTTTTCAGTTAGGGCATTGAAAGATATTTCTCTAACCTTTCCACCATTTCTAATGGAGAGACCAATGTGTGCAATCTTCCATGTCACTCAAACAGGTTCCTTTCTACATCTTGTCAATTCACAGTTTTTTATGACCACGTCCCCTCTTATTCTACTTTTTAACCCTCTGAGAAATACCCAGCAAACTGTTTGTTTCTATTGTTTCCTGGGATGATAAAGGCTCCTGTTGACTCAAGCATAATTTTTCATGGCTGGCTTAAGTGGTTTAGAGTAGTCTATTCTTAGACTTCTCTCTGTTTTTTCTCACTATCTGGTTCTCTCTTTCCCAAGAGGCAGTGAACACCCCAGTGGAAATAATAATCATTCTTAACAACTGTCTGCAAGGTATCTTACCAGGGAATTGCAAATTGTGTGAGATAGCCAGGAAGTGCTAGGGTCCTGTGAAATAGACAGGTCCAAGAGGATGGGGAAGAGAAAGTATTGTCAAGAATACTATTGTCAATGGCTTTGAGTCACAAAACCATCATTGCCTAGCTCTTTGATGTGTTCTGTGCTTAAGATGCCAAGCAACTTATAACAGCCTGATGCATCAGTCTTCAGGGACCTATGCAACACCAGGAGAAATAAATCCAGACCCACAATAGAGAGACACCTCTGTAGGTAACCAAACTCTCAAGAGGCATACTGCTTGTCATGAAGAAGTCTCAATTACTGCTCTCCTGTCAATATTCGTAGCTCTAAAGCTACAATATAAGAGCCATTTTGGGGAACATCTGGCTATCTTTGCTAATCAGAAATAACTTCTAGGCAGTCTAAGACTGGGAGAGAAGCTGATGCCTTTGTTCCAGCTAGTGGCAACAAATGCTGCTGTCCCACTCTTCCAACTCTGCTGTTCATGCAAGCCTAGAGTCCTCTGCCACTTTTCACCTTTTCACTCTCCAACTCCTCATCAAAAATTGGCCACTTGCCCATTGACTGTGTGTCTTCTGGGCTTCTGGATAATATGACACAAGTCTGAGTTCAGCAATTTGTTTGCTACTGTCTTAGCAACTGACCTTGAGAAAGTTGCATAGTCTCTCAGAGTCTAACTTTGCCCATTTATAAATCGAGATCATAATTATTGTCACTTACCTCATGGGAATAACGAGATAAAGGCTGTGAATACTTTGAGCTCCTGAATTATCATCATTATTCACATCTGCCTTTGTACAGGGATGTTAGTAGAGGTGGGCCCTCTTTTCATTCCAATCCATACTGGAATGCCTGTAGTAAAGCAGCTCACTATGGTGGGATGCCATGTGTTCACAGAAAGGATATCAAGAATAGGGATTATGATTTCAATCAAAGAAGAAGGGCAAGGGAAATAAGTTATTTAGTAAGCACCACTATGTGCCCAGTGCTATACTAATCACTTAACAAATATTAATTCACTCAGTCTTCATGACAACCCTGTGAGGTAAGTGCTACTATGATTCTCATTTTACATTTGAAGAAACTGAGGCAGATAGCGATGACATGACTTGCTAGTAAGTGCCTGAGGCCTAGAATTAAATAAATTGGAGATATGGTCAGCAGTATGTCAAAGAACAAAGAGATAAGAAGTACAAGTGTGTATGAACCTAAAAAACTCATAGGTAGTACAGTGCAATGATGTATGGTCATGGGACTTTATTCAGATTTTGTCTCTGTCCTTCACTGCCTTGGGCATGATAAAACTTCTCTGGCCCATAGTTTACTTAGTTGATTAAACAGAAGGACTTTCCAGGCCCCTTCTGGTTCTGAGGCTATAACCTAGGGATAGGGAACCTGTGGCCTCAAGGCCACATGTGGCTTTCTAGGTCCTTTTGACCGAGTCTAAGTTTTACAGAACAAATCCAAGGGATTTGTTCTGTGAAGTTTGTAATCAAAGGGCCACACTTGAGGACCTAGAGGGCCACATTTGGCCTCAAGGCCACTGGCTCCCTACCTTTGGTACAACTCTTTGAACTCAAGAATTTTAGAACTAAAAGGAACCCAAGAGAACATCTTCTTCACCTCCTGAATTGACAGGAAGAAAGACTGAAATACAGAGAGATGAACAAAGTGACTTGTTTGGGTCACACAGCTAGTTTGTAGTACTCAGGAAAACAGATCACTCACCTCGTAAGTGAATTTTCCACTAGATCCTACCACCTTCCTACCAAAAATTCATCAAAGGGGCACCATTGCTCTGCATATGTTGATGAAATAGGGTCTCTGATACACTTCAGTCTTATACTGTATTATTATGCACCATTATACATTTAATCTATCACTAATATAACAAAGCACCATGATGCTGGAGAGGTCATGTGGCATAACAGACAGATCCAGACCTTGGAGTCAGAGGACCCAGATCCCAGGTATGGCACTGGTGTTCACTAGCTGTGTGACTGAGGGTAAGTTGCTTTACTTGTTTAACATCTCAGTTTATTCATCCAGAAAAGGGGAATAATACCATTATGATGTTAACCTGACTTATCTCATAGAACTGTATTTCATAAACTATAAAACGTGATTATTAATAGGTTGAATACATTACTATAATACATATTATCTCAACATTAAGTTTTTCTTGCCTTGGTAATGTGGAAGACTGAAGTCTCATTAAAAATCTGTCCAGGAAGAGTTGAACTGATTCCCTTTTTTCCCTCATTACATTTTTTGTTAACAGGGTGGCTAGGTGGTGCAGTGAATAGAGGACTGGCCCTGGAGTCAGGAGGACCTGACTTCAAATCCTGCCTCAGACACTTAATACAAAAGCTAGCTGTGTGACCTTTGGCAAGTCACTTAACCCCAACTGCCCTCCAAAAAATAGGCAAAAAAAAGTTTCTTTTGTTAACATAACGAGCATAGGCATTAAAGGTCAAATCATTGATTATTCTTTTAAAAATAATGTAATGGTAGTCTGGAGTACGCCCAGACCACCTGAGACGGTGTCTCTCCATGTGGAAAAAATACGCAAAAAATTGTATCGATAATATATAGCATACATATATACATAAGTTATACCTATAACATATGTATGTGTGTATACATATGTGGTATAGATAATGTAAATGGAATATAGTCATATGTATAGGTGTTAATTAGACATCAGTGAATGAGTAAGGCCATGAAATAGAAAGTACAGAAAAGTCAGAAAAGTCTGTGTTTTGGAGATAGGAATAACATTTAGAGCCTATCAAAAGATCAGAATCTGAATTCCTAGGAAATATTAGTTTCTAACAAGCATGCAAGCAAAATTCCTATGTCCATGGGCCATCCAACCCAAAGCACATTTTTATCTTGCTATTAGGGATAAACAGGAACTTGAGGGTTAGAGAATTAAATTAAACAAGAAACAACATGAACATAAGCTAAGAGACTGTCTAAGCATATCTATGACAGGAAGGGACTTGCCATAGAGATTCATAAATGACTCTTAAGTGAACACTTGCCAGTCATATAGAGTTATTATTTTAAAACAAAACAAGAAGAAACCACCTAATCCTGGATGCTAGAACCAGGAGCTAATCCTCTGTGTTTTACTTGGCTTTGACCAGACTTAGTTCTATGTCCATTTTTGGCTTTTCCATTAAAATGAAAAAGATAGAAAAGTTGGAAAGAGTCCATAGAAGAGTCATAAAATGATTAAAGGATGGAAAATAGATCATTTGAGTTCATGTTAAAGCAGAGTGATTTGTCCTGTAGAACATAAGGCCAAAGGGTAAGACAAAGGGATATTCCCATATAACTTTTTGTAAATAAGTGGTTATTTTAAGAGTAATGCTAACCAGTTGTTCTTCATCTACAGAGTAGTCAACAGGGAGAAATGGGTTTAAGTTATATAAAAAATGAGAACAAGTAGATCTAAGCTATACTCACCTGACTCCATAGCAACCATTCAGTTCAGTAGGAAAACACTAATAACCTGATTGTAACCTGAGTTTTGAAAAATCTCTAGGTAGATGACCTAGGTTCAATCTTTGGGGTTTTGATTCATGACCCCATCCAGATATTTCTTTGGAGACTTAATTATCTGGCTTATTTAAGTTCTCCCTGGGTAGTATTCAATTTATTTCTTGCTAGCACCAAACTACTAATGAGAGGAATATGGAATACATTTATTATACCCAACGAAGAATAAAAGGAACATTTGGACCTGAGTTGATAGTCAAGAACCCTTTCCTCTCTCTCCAGGACCCATGTAGTGGCACCAGACTTGTAGTGTCACTCTGAGGTGGGACTCTTCTCCCAGAGTAGGCATAGAAACTGCTGTTCCTAAAAAGGCAACTCCTCTTTTCTGGACCTTCACCATTCATGTGATTTATCACCAGTCTCAGTTTTCCCCTTATTGTTGTATGTCTATCCCTATTGCTCTTTTTTCCAGGTACCCTTTAATCTTTGGATCGTCAAATCTAATACTGCTGCTGTTTCATTCTAGTCTCTAGGTATACACCTGGAATCTTGCTGCTGGTTATCATTCCTGCTTGGTTTCCTGCTTGGTCTAGGATCTCCTGTTTTGGTCTGCTGCTGCTCTGTAACTTCAGTCTAGTTCCTTCAACTGTTGTTATGCTACCTACAACACATGGAAAGGGTTACAGGTGCCTGAGAATGAACCCATCCAAGAGAATGTCTTTAGACCAGTCATTTCTAATAGAACATAGACTGCTTGCAGGAAAGTGCTAGTTTGTTTCTTAGTGGGGGTAAAAGAATTCTACCTCTTCTCCAGTCAGTCAATGAGCATCCAGTAAGTGCTTAATATGTGTTGGGCATTGTGTTAAGTGCTGCAGATACAAAGAAAAGGAAAAAAATTGAGGAAACTAAAACAGAGGAGTCAGAAAGGGAGGTCAGAATCCAAAAAAGAACCATGTCACCAAAAACCTAGAGAGCATCACATATTCAAATGAGACAGAAAGCCTATAAATAGTTTTGGTATGTTTTGATGATGCTGAAAGAAGTGAAGGAGAGGAAAGCTTACAACAGGGGGAAACGGGAAGAAGGATAGGGGAACTTATCTCACAGAATTGGTGTGCATGGGGTGAAGTTCAGGGAGGACTAACACCTCTATTGCATGGGTGCATCAAGCCCATTGCAGGGTGCTTACCCACCTTTGCTGTCCACCTGTTATTCAGCTCTAACCTATGGCTCCAAGAGCTGTAGCATGCTCAATCATACCACAGTAAACCATCTTAGCAGACATGGGCTATAAAGCAGGTTGAGGGTAAATGGCAGGCCTCAAGCCTGTTGATGAATTAGGGGATGGCTATATCAAGCATGTAAAGATTTGTTCTGGAAGAGTGGGCACATAACTACAGTTTGCTCCAATGGCCATGAAGACAGCTGAAGCAAACATAGTAGAGGCATTAGAGATTGTTTAGGCATCAGAGATACTGAGGTCATCCTCTGTATTCTGGGCCATCACTAGTCCTCTTGATTATTATCCTGCCACTGGACTTTGATGACTCAGGAAGAGAGAGTGAGGCTCATGACTTTGCCTCACTTATATCCAATTCACGCACAAGTCAAGACATAACCACTTCATGTCATTGGTCCTTTGAAAACAAATTATGAATAACAATATACAAAGATGGAAGGAGAAGGAGGTATGGGTGTCACTTGAACTTCATTTTCATCTAAATTTATCAGAAAATGACAGAATATATTCAGAGAGACACACAGAGGAACATCTCCACATGTAGATTTTAAAGTAGGAATATATTTGCAGATCCTATACTTGATTGAAAGCCGCCACAGTGGGGGGTAGGGGAAAGGGAGGGAAGGGAGAAAATTTGAAACTCAAGGGATTGTGGAACTGAATCTTGTAAACTAAAAGTAAATAAACAAATCAATTAAAAATAATTCAGCAAAGCTGTGAATATAAAATAAATCCATAGAAATCGTTAACATTTAGATATGATTTCCCCCAAAAGAGTGGGTCATAAAGAGAGATACTACTTAAACTAGCTACAGAATTTATCAAATATTTAAGAATCTCTCTACCTAGATATCCATAAAAACTATATAAATAGAACTACAATAGAATTACGCTTTCTCTCTCTATATAGAACTACAATAACAACCACTGTTCACAGAAATAGCAATGTCTAAATCATTAGACAAATATCAGTTGCTCATGTGTAATATGAATCAATATGATAAAGATGAGAATACCACCTGCAGGAGTATACTTATTTAATGCAATGCCAAACTAACAAAAGATTACTTTATGGACCTAGAAAAAATAATAACTGAATTCATATGGAGGCAAAAAGGTCAAGGGGAAAAAAACGAGGGTGGAAATGGGACTGAAGGAGGCCTAGCAATATTAAATCTAAAACTATACCATAAATCAATCATTCTCAAAACATTCTGGTACTTGTTAAAAATAAATATTAGTCAGTGGATCAGATTAGGTAAATGACATATAGAAACAAATGTATTTAGGGCTCTAGTATTTAATAAACACAAAGACCCCAACTACTGAGATAGTGACTCATTTTTTAAATAAAAATTGCTAGAGAAATGGAAAGGTGGATCAATGGAACTGATCAATGGAACAAGTTATAGCAGCAAACAAATACAGTAACCTTGCATTTGACAAGTGTAAAGACTTACAGTTTGGTGGTAAGTATTGGCTATTTGGTCAAAAAACAGTGTTGGAAAAACTAGAAAGCAGTATGACAGAAACAGTACATAGACCAATATCTTACACCATTTACTAAGATGAGGTAAAAATGGATAGATACAAAGAGAGATATTACAAGAAAATTTGAAGAACATGGAACATATTATTTATCAGACTTACAGATGGGTAAATAATTTATGAATAAACAAGAGATAGAGAGCAGAGTGAGGTGTAAAATGGATGATTTTGATTACATCAAACATTTTGAAGGTTTTCTACAAATAAAAATGTAGGCAAGCGGACGGAGTCAAGATGGTAGTTTAGAGGCAGGTGAACTCCATAGCTCCCTCTACAACCACCTCAAATACCTATGAAATATGACTCTAAACAAATTTTAGAGCTTCAGAACCCACAAAATGACAATGTAACAAAGCTCCTGCTGAAGGTATCTGGGCAGCTGGACAGGAAGGATTCATTGCAGTGTGCTGGGAGCCCAGACCAGAACCACATGAATCCACACCTGTAGCCTTATGGCAGCCAGAACAAGAAGAGGCTGGAGCTTTCAGGAGAGCAGATCATCAGCAGCTGCGGCATCTTCCAGAATGATCAACTCATAAGAAACAAGGACAAAATGAAAAGTCAGTGGAACTTGGCTAAATTTGGGGGAGAGAGCCCGGCCATCTGCCCCCAGGGCGAGAAGCAGTGGCAGTGGTGTTGGTCCTGAGGTGCATGACCAGTGAGCCAAAGTTGGTGGGGCTGCAGAGACGGTGGATTCCTAATAGCTCTGGCAGCTGTGTAAACCCCAGAAATTTGGGATAAAGCTCTCCCCTCTGGAAGCAGAGTTCTACTGAGCCTAAAAGTCAAGTAATTGACTTGCAACATGAGTAGGTTAAGGAAGCAAAGTAAGAATAGCAATCCAACTTTAGATTCCTTTTTTGGAGACAAAAAGGATTAAATCATGAAATGGGAGGAAGACAACACAGTCAGAACTCTTGCACCAAAAGCTTCCAAGAAAAATGTAAACTGGATACAGGTCATAAAGGAGCTTAAGAAGAATTCTGAAAACCAAATAAGAGAAGTGGAGGAAAAACTGGGGAGAGAAATGAGAATGATG
>JAQQSW010003725.1:0-14623 GCA_028646575.1 Pseudocheirus occidentalis | reverse complement strand
ATGTTCTGGGCTGGGGGGTAGGGACAAAAAGGGGAGAAAATTTGTAACTCAAAACCTTGTGGAAATGAATGATGTAACCAAGAAAATAAATTAAAATTAAAAAAAAAGAAAAATAAATAAATATGCTTCCACAACTGTCTTGTTGTAAAAGAAGAATCAGAACAGAAGTTAAAAAAACAAATGAAAAACATGAGAAAGAAAAAGAGGGAGAAAATAGTATGTTTTGATCTTCATTCAGACTCCATAGTTCTTTCTCTGGATGTGGATAATACCTTCCATCAAGGGACTTTTGGAATTTTCTTTGATCATTGTATTACTGAAAAGGGTCAAATGCATCAGAGCTGGTCATCCCACAATATTTCTGTTACATTTATAATGTCATCTGGTTCTGATCAATTCACTCAACATCAGTGCATGCAAGTCTTACCAAGTTGTCTTCTGAAATCTACCTGCTTATCATTTCTCATAGAATAATTATATTCTATTATATTCCGATATCAAACTTGTTCCACCATTCCCCAGTTGATGGGCACCTGCTCAATTTCCAGTTCTTGGCCCCCACAAAAAGAGCTGCTATAAAATTTTTGGTCATGTGGGTTCTTTCCCCTTTTTGTGATCCCTTTGGCATACAGACTTAGAAGTGTTATTTTTGAATCACTGGGTAGTGCTGTTTTACAGCCCTTTCGGGATGGTTCCTAATTGCTCTTCAGAATGCTTGGATCAGTTCACAATTCCAATAACAATGCGTTAGTGTTCCAATTTTCCCATATCTCCCCCAACATTAATCATTTTCCTATTTTTGTTATATTAGCCAATCTGATAGATGTAAGGTAATACCTCAGAATTGTGTTAATTTGAATTTCTCTAATCAATCATTACAAAATTTTCTAAACACCCTTTTCCCCCTTAGCCCTTCAGCCAAATCAGTTAATGTCCCTAATTACAAAACAAAACAAAAACAAAAACAATAAACAGCAACTATCAAAAACAACAATAAAATAATACCTTACAGTATCTTTCGTATTTTGGATTCTCCCTTTTATTACTTGATTTTGAGAAAGAGCTGTCCCACCACAGTTATGATATTTTAATCTCTGTGGAAAACATTACCCCTTACTTCCTCTACTACACATTGTTTCCTTTTATTTAAAAGATCCTTAAGACTCCACTCTGGACAAAACTCTCAAACTGGTTTTCGTTTCACATTAGCTCTCCTCTATCCACATTGTGAAGAAGACAATTTCTTTGATCTTCCATGAATTGATCTCCCTGTTCAAGAAAGTCAGTTCAATCCATACCAGAAGTACTGTTACAAAAGGGTAGAACAGGTGTTTACTAGCTCATTATTGAAAACAAAAGAAAATTTTGAAGCTAACCACCATGTGTGAAAAATCCTGCCCTCATTAATGTTCTGAGGATATAATCTTAATATAAATGGAAGTGGTATAAAAAATAAACAATCATTCTGTTGTTCCTTACTTAAGCAGTGAACATTTCAAAGGATATTTTTAAGAAATGGAAGCTCCTATCTTTTGGACAGAATTGTTTTCAAGGATTCACCAATTATCTAGGAGTTAGTCCTATATGGTCAGTAACCTTGCTAAAGCGTCATGTTTTTTGGTTTGTTGGTTGTTTTGTTTTACCTTGGTGGGAGCATAATACATTCTGTTTTAGCTCTTTGTTTTCATTTTGTGTCTATCTCTCTGTTTCATTTGTTTATTTTTCATAAGAAGCTGACAACCTTAAAAAGAATAGCAAATGTATAAATAGCAGTTTGTAATAATGCTTTTAGCAATATATATTTATGTAGCACTCAAAAATTTGGAAATTATTATCTCCCAATAGAATGAATGCCTTGTTTGGCAAGAACAATTTCATTTTTATCTTCTTATCTCTAGAACTTAAAATAGTCTTTACCACATGATATGGAATTAATAAAGAATTGTTGATTATATAATGATAAGCCTATTTATCCAGGTATGTTTCCAAAAAGTAAAGGGAGTTACCTATGGTGATATAATGTATAAATGTTAGATTCAGGATTCAAAATCTAAACCACAGAACTCCAGAAGTGGGACTCCACTATGTCCTGTTGAAAGCTAAAATGTGGCTGGTATCTATGTGAATCAAGGCTAATCAAGGTGCTAGGAGAATTCATAATCAGAAATATGTGTGCCATTGGATAGCTAATTTAACTTCTCTGTGTTTAAGTTTTCACATCTGTAAAATATGGGAGCTGGGCTCAATGTTCTGTCAGCACCATTTCAGGTAAATTCCCTGCAAACAGTTTTCCATCAAATACAAATCCAATGTACTTCCCACAATTGCAACTTGATTCCCTAACACTAAGCTTTAGTACTTTTAGAAAGTTTCTCTCTACTCCTTGATCTCCAAAACAAATACAGAGCCTACAGTCTGTAAGCTTGAATCACTAACATTCAACTTGATGCCATGTACCAACATTTATGATTTTGACCAAACATTTGATTAATTGACTTTCTATCAGCAAAACCTGTATATCAGTTCTCTATTTATACAAATTCCAAAACGTATATGTTTTAACATTCTTCTTTAAAGAAGTGCAATTATGTTTGATTTGTATAATTAAATGTATGCTTGCCTTTTTCAAGTGGAAAATGAATCTATGGAAAAATAAAAGGATTTTAATGTGTGTTATGTCAATAATAGTTAGCATCAATTATATATTTTAAAGTAGGGCTTACAGCTCTCATGGAAAACACTTATCAGCTATCTTTAACATCACTCATGTCTATTTGACATGGAAATTGTTTATTTTTAATTAATGATATCAAATGATTATTTTGTGTACTATACTCTGATATCTCCTAAACATAGCTGAGTAAAGAAAAATGAAGTAAATATGATTTTTTTCATTTAGAAAGGAGAGAAGAAAAATAATATTACAACTTTCATATGATTGTAGTGGGGGAAAGAATCTATATGAAACCTAAAATGCTATTAGTATTTTTTATATTTTTTTATATTTTTTTGAATTAATCATTAAAAACTCACATCATTAAGCCTTCATATCCTTTTCCAGTCAGGTTAAGATCATATCATAAATGTACAGTCTGATAACAGAATCAGACATATATCTTTGATAATGGTCTTATTCCAAGTTGTTTTCAATGAGAATCAGTTTACTTCCTAACACTTCTGTTCATATAAAAAGTGGGAATTTAATCTACCAATGCAATAACCTAAAGAATATTAAATATGTAAAGTCAGGGTGGAGAAGTGGTAAAAAAGAGATTCTTTATCAACCTATTTTTTTTAATATTTTGCTTCTATCAGCTTTTTCACAGTGATATTTACTTTAGACTAAAGCAAGAAAAGGAGTGAAAACATCTCCATTCTCCAGTAGCTGAACATAACACTTCCTTAAGCCATCTTGTTCTTCGGGGACATTTAATTCCAATTTAACTCATTTTTTTCTAGAAAGCTTTTATACCATCATATTTACATTTAAGTAGCATAGCTATTGGATCAATATTTTCTTTGGCCACAAACATCTTAGTACCAAATTTGATTCCATTGTGGACTTATTTTTGAAGAGCTACAGACAAATAAAATATTGAGTCTGCTTCCTACCCCTTCATGCTATACTATCCTAAATATTGACATTTTACAAGGTTATAGCCATTTCCAGTCTCAACTAATAGAAAGAAGAATGAACACAATAGTAACAAAAGTAATGATAGTACTAGATACCTGAAGCTGCATGCTGGCAGTGGGTGAAAGATGAACCAATGCCATTTCCCTATCTGGAAGACCTCAGCATCACATCTTCCTTTTCCAATGACAGTAAGTCCACATTTTGAGACCTTCATCATTTACTTTACCCTTACACTACTTAATGGGATTACCTAAAGATCTAGTAATAAAGTCAATGAAGAATTAAAGTAATTGAATTTGCACCTTCAATACAGTATAGCTTTTCCATATTTTAATGACATTGTACCTTATAGAAAACATGTGTTTCTGAGTAGCCATAAGCAGATTTTCAAGAATAAAAATGTTGACATCACCCAAACAAAGCTCATAAAGAAAAGTCTATGCTCCACTGCTTTTCTAGGAAATATGGTGATTTTTCTTCATCAATTAAATGGAATTTTACGTTCTCTCTTCACTTGTTTTATGAGTGACTAGACATATTCTATCAGGCCTTAAAAAGAACTAGAAAACTTTCTGGACCAAGACAATTTCAAGACATTTTAAAATTTTGGTTAATACAGACAGCATTACAGATTTACTACAATGTTTTTTTCAAGGGAAGGAAAGATACATTTATTCCCTTATTATGTCTAACAATATTAATGTCCAGTTGAATGGGGTAGGATTCAGATCAGAGAAAGTTGGCAAAGGAAGTCAATAGAAAGTTAAGACTAGGAGTCAGAAATGGAATTATAGAGAATAAGAGGTCCAGGGAGCACAGTGGAATGATCTGGAATGATTTCAGCATAGATTTCACAACCTGTGGATGGGACAAGAAGGTAGCATTGGTAATGGAGGCAGAATAAGGATATTGCCAGAAGAGCAATTACTTTGGAGTCCTGCAGCATCCAGGGGTGAATTGTCTTGGACACATACATTTCCTAAGTGGGTACCTCTCATATGGTTGTAATGTATGTGCAACTTCTTTTCGTAATAAAACTGCATTTGTTGAGGAGTGTCTCTTAGATTCATGAGGACAACACTTTATTTTTGTTTATGATGATAATTTCAATTTTATGTTTACTTTGAGCTAATTTTGTCTGCAGGCTAATTGGAGATACTTTAAAACTTCTTGGGCATGTCTCAAATTGAATAATTTTAGGAATATGGAACAGCAAAGTGGTTCCTAGCAGGGCAACTAGGAGGCCCAGTGGATAGAATTCCAGGTCTGGAGTCAGACACTAATTATCTGTATGATCCTGGGAAAGTCACTTAAACTCTTTCTGTCTCAGTTACCTCATCTGGAAAATGGAGGAAATGATATTCTAAAACTCCAGGGTTGTTGTGAAGATCAAATACAATTATAATTTAAAGGATTTTGTACATTTTCTAGCCAAAATATGCACCTTATAAGCTCCTTTTCAGTATTTCTATTATTATCCTCCTGGGGTTGTCCCAGTGATTAGCACAATTCCTGGCACAAAGTAATCACTTAATATGTTTTTTTGAGAAATGTAATTTTTCACCTGGAAGATCCAAGATACCTTTGCAAATCTGGAGGGTAGCAAACAGAAAATGCAAAGATAATAATGATCACAATAGTTGTAATAATAATTATTAGTTTCATTATTATTGTTGCAGTAAATGAATTTTCTCAAAATGATTTGGATCTAAAGTCCACTAAATAAAACAAGAATAATGTTTTCCAGTAACCACAACAGTAACAATTACTACTACTACTACTACTACTACTACTACTACTACTACTACTACTACTACTACTACTACTACTACTCCTACTACTTTGGAGTTTTTTTAATCTACAAATATCTAATCATTTGTTATTTAGAGCATTTTTCATATCACTATTGTGAACTTTTATTCTTTCTGCAAATAACCTGTTCATATAATTGGGCCATTTATCAAGTGGTTAATGGCTCTTATTTCATAAATGATAGCCATTTCACCAAATATTTGAGAAATGAGAACATTATGAGTAAAATTTGATATGAAATTGTACTCCAGGGAAACAAAGCAAAGATGGCAGAGTAAAAGCAGGAACTTTTTTGAGCTTGCACACCAACCACCTCTAATACTTGTAAAAAAATGACTCTAAACAAATTTTAGAGCTACAAAACCCACAAAATGACAGAGTGAAACAGATCTCCCCCTTAAAGTAGTCTGGCAGGATAACAGGATGGACCTATTACACCAGACTGGGAGCAGGGCACAGTCCTGCCTGGACTTTGCTATAAGAGAAATCAGAGTGGTCCTCAAGGGACTGAATCACTGGCAGTTGTGGCAGGCTCCAGATGTCTTAAACCATAAATGTCAAAGAGAAAGTAAAAGATCAGTGAAAAAACTGTTGGTCCTGGGTGATCAATGAGTGTGGTTTGTCCCCTGACCCCAGGGGTGTTGGAGGTGTCAGGGGCTGCACCTGCTGCCCTGCTCCCAGAGTTCCTGCCCCACAAATCATGGGGGAACCAAGTGGCTGACTAGAGGGAAAGTCCAGGAATCTCTTTGCTGATGCTGAAGCAGGATTCTCCTGCTTTACCCTGCTTGTATCTGGATTATAGCCTTGGATGGCATTCCTGGGGTGACAAGCACTGGCATGACAGAACTTGTGGTGGCTGTGGAGAGGGCATCCTCCTCAGAGTTCTGAGGCAGATGCCTAGAAGAAGCTCTGACAACAGTTATGCGAAAACCTCAGAAATTTGGGACACAGCACTCTCTACTTAGGAAGCAGAGTTCTACTGTGGCAAAGACCTCTAAAGTAAAGTAACTGCCTCAAAAAATGAGTAAACAAAGGAACAGAAATCAGACTATAGAATCGTTCTTTAGTGAGAAATAAGATGAAAACTTAGAACCAGGAGAAGACAACAAAGTCAAACCCTTGCATCAAAAGCCACCAAGAAAAAATATGAAATCATCACAGGCTATGTAGGAAGTCGAAATATTTTGAAAATCAAGTAAGAGAAGTAGGGAGTGAAATAAGAGTGTTGCAAGAAAATCATGAAATATGACTCAACAGCTTGCTAATGGATACCCTCCCCCCCCAAAAAAAAACACTGAGGAAAATAACACCTAAAAAATTAGACTAATTCAAATGACAAAAGAGGACCAAAAAGCCACTGAGGAGAAGAATGCCTTAAAAGCAGAATGGCTCAGATGTAAAAGAAAGTTCAAAAATTCACCGAAGAAAATAATTTCTTAAAATTAGAAGGGAGAAAATGGAAGTCAATGACTATATGAGAAGGGTAAAATAGAAATTGAAATAATACACTGATTGCCTCTTGGAAAAGATCCTCAAAAGAAAACTCCTAGAAATATTATAGCCAAATTCCAGAGTTCCCTGATTAAGGAGAAAATATTATGAAGAGTCTTGAAGAAACAATTTGAGTACTGTGGAAACACAATAAGGATAGCACAAGATCTAGTAGCTTCTACATTAAGGGATCTAAGGTTTTAGATTATGATATTCCAGAGATCAAAGGAGTTAGAATTAAAAGCAAGACTCACCTACCCAGCAAAATTGAGTATAATACTTGAGGGGAAAACATGTATATTTAATGGAATAGAAGACTTTCAAGCATTCTTGATGAAAAAATCAGAGCTGAACAGAAAATGTGACTTTCAAATGCTGGAATCAAGAGAAGCATTAAAAGATAAATAGGAAAGTAAATCATAAGGAACTTATTAAAGTTGAACTGTTTACATTACTACATGGAAAGATAACATCTGTAACTGTTGAGGCTTTTCTCAGTATTACACACACACACACACACACACTAATATATAATAATAATGTGTGGGTGTCTGTGTGTATAAATAGAGGGCACAGGATTAGTTGAATATGCTACCTAAAAAATAATAGGTATAAGAGGAATATATTGGGAGTATGGCAAAGTGAGAGATAGAATAGGGCAAATTATCTTACATAAAAGAGAAAACAGAAAACAGAAAACTGTTATAGTGGAGGGTAAGAGCAGGGAGGTAAAAGTGTATGAGTCAACCTTAGTCTCATTGGTCTTGGTTTAAGGAGGGAATACATACACATTTTATTGGGTATCTTACCTTACAGCAAAGTGGCAGAGAGGGAAAAGAGTGGGGAATGATAGAAAGGAGGTCAGAGTAAGGGAGAGGGTAGTCAGAAGCAAACACTTTTAAAAAGAGATAGGACTGAAGGAGAAAATAGAATAAATGGGGCGGGTAGGATGGAGGGAAATACAGTTAGTCTTTTACAATATGACTACTATGGAAATGTTTTGCATAACTATACATGTGTGACCTATATTGAATTTCTTGTTTTCCCAATGGGGGGGGTGAGGAAAGAAGAAGGGAGAGAATCTGGAATTCACAGTTATGAAAACAAATGTTTCAAAAAACTATTTTTATGTGCAATCAGGAAATAATATATATATAATCAATGGGGCAGGGGCAGCTAGGTGGTGCATTGAATAGAGACTGACCTGGAGTCAGAAGGACTTGAGTTCAAATATTGTCTCAGACATTTAACACTTACTAGTTGTATGACCTTGGGCATGTCACTTAACCCCGATTGCCCTGATGTCCCTCTCCAAAAAGTAGATAGATAGAGTTATAGATAGATAGCGATACACACACACACATATACATATATAAACATATACATATATACAAATATATACACATACATACATACACACAAGTAATGAGTTATAGAAATCCATCTTTCCCTACAAGAAAGTGAGTGGGAATGGAGTTAAGGGGGTGATGTTGGGGGAGTATAAGAGAGGGTAGACTGGAAGAAAGTGTATTCAGTACACATGCATCTTAGGATGGGGGATAGCAGGGAGATTGGGAGAAAATTGGTCACTTAAAATCTTGTGGAAATGAATAATGAAAACTAAAAATAAATGAATTCTAGGGAAACAATTTCCTCTACTTTCCTTTTTTTCCTAATTGTATTTGCTTTGTTTTTGTTTGTAAAATATCTTTCAATTAAATACAATCAACTTTTTCAATTTTCTAACCATCATCATCTCCATCAATTATTAGTTCATGAACTCTTTCTGAGAGATATTTTCCCAATTGTTTCCTGATTTTCTTATGATATCATATTTTATGTCTAAGTCTTCTACAAATTTTGTGCTTATCTTGGTAGATGGGATGATATTTTGGTTTCTGTCTAATTTCTGCTAATTTGTTTTCCAGTTTTCCTAGAAGTTTTGCCTAATACTGAGTGCTCCCCTCAGTAGCTTGGGTTTTTGAATTTATAAACTATGAGATTACTGTTGTAATTTACTTCTGCATAATGTATACTTAATCTGTTTCAATGATCAGTCAAGACCTCTCTCATCCAGAGTCAGATTTTTTTTATGATTGTGACTTTGTGGCTTACTTTGAGATTTGGTACTTGCTGGGATGCTTTTTCCCATTAAAAAAATTACCTTGATCTTCTCAACATTTTGTTCCCCCAAATAAATATTATGACTTTTTTCCTAATTTTATAAAATAACTCTGTTAGATTGATTACTACAGCACAAAATAAATAAATTAATTTAGATAGTATTATAATTTGATTTTATTGGCTTGGTCTACAGAAGAGGAATTAATATTTCTCCAATCATTTGGAATGGTCTTTTTTCCATATAAAGTATTTTGGAATTATACTCATAAGATTGCTTAATGTGCCTTGACAAGTAGGTAGATTCCTTAGATTACCATACCATCCACATTTAATTAAAATAAAATTTTCCTTCATATTTCATCTTATTTTCTCTCATTGGTAATTGTAATGTTAATGAAATCAGAAGATCTTCCATGCTCATTTCTATTGGCACCTAGTAAAGGCACTTAGCACCTAGTAAAGGCTTAGCTCATTACTTCCAGTTAACTCCTTGAGAGTAGTTCACACCTTAACAGGAAGGGGCTGAACAGGGGAATTTACACTTTTCACCAATGGACAGAGTTCTGGGAATTCACACCTTTTCACAAATGGACAGAGTTCTATACTTAGCCCTAAGTATCTAGGATCTACTTAACCCTAAGTATATAAACCAAATTGATTACCATTACAGTAATATACAGAAAAGCTAATGTTATATTGGAGATTATTTTTTCTTGAAAATCTGCCAAAGTTGTTTATCGTTTCAACTAATATTTTTGAACTTAATTCTGTATCTAAGTATTCCATTATAAAAACAGTGTTAATTTCTTTTCTGCATTGTCTGTTACCATTCCATTTATACCATTTTCTTGTCTTATTACTGTAGCTGGCATTTCTAGTGCAATATTAAATAATAATTGTGATAATGGGCATTCTTTCTTTGCCCTTGATCTTACTGGAAAAGCTTCTAATTTATCACAGTTTCAAATACTTCTTGCTCTTTGTTTTAAATAGTACTCATTGCTTTATAAAAAGCTACATTTATTTCTATGCTTTATCATATTTTTAGGAACAGTTGGTATACTTTCTAGAAGCATTTTCTGCATATCTATGTGTGTTTATGTGTGTGAGTGTGTGTGTGTGTCTGTGTGTGTGAAAGAGATATACAGAGTGAAACAGACAGAGACAGAGACAGGTAATCTGTCATGAGCTTCAGGCATTTTTCTGATGATCTTTTCACACACAATTGTGATATTCTGACAGATTTTGTTCATCATAGGTGATGTGATTCAGGGATATCTGTGTTCACTCCTTTCTTGGTGTATGACCTGATCCTTATCATGGTAAATACCTTGGTCCCTCTTGATCACAACTTCTCTCCAACCTGGAACTGGAACATAGAACAGAATAGTAAGCAATGGAATTGCCAAATGGTGCATGGTGCCATTTTCTTGTGTTCAAACAGAAGTTCTTTATTAATATCTTTCTGAAATGATATTTAATCCCCTTAATATCTCTAGTTTGTAAGAGCTCCTAATATTCTTACTGCTACTCCTGATGTCTCCCCAATGCTGTCTTCAGTACCCACCACTGGTATTACTTCTTGTGCACTGGCTTTGGTCAGAGCTGAGTCCAGTGTCAGAAGACCTTTCTTTTTATACTTCTAGGTTGTCACAATTGGGGGAAAAATCATCCAATTTGAATTTTGTTATGCCACTTAGTATAGTTTGATGCACTTCAGAAGAAAACTAGCTGATAATTTTGGGAGAGCTCAAAAATATTTTATCTTTACTTTGATAGCTTTGTTTTGTGCCCCACATAACTTTTTTTTCCTTTAAAAGTTCATATTATTGATTAAACTATTTAAATAGAATTTGAAAAGTGAACTTCATATATACTGCACTGGTTTGGAAAGACTGATCCTGTGACAATTATGTAAATAGTAATTCAGACATAATTTTTTTAGATTGAGTTAGCAAATTCCAAATATTTAATGTATAAAACAGAATGAAATATTTTAGGTAATTCCCATTTTAAAAATTCTGATAGAGAGAATCGATAATTATAAGTTATATGCACTTAGATAGACTGTTAAACAATTATGCTTCCATTCATCCTACTATGATTTCTTAATGTTAAATACATTCAATAACTATTTTTTGCTAAATAATTGAGGTAACTGTCTTATTATTGCTATTAGTGTAACCTTTCTATGTCTTAATTTCCTCATCTATCTTTAAGAATGAAGGCCCTAAATCCTAATACTTGAAAGTTTTATATGTATTTTTCCTAATCTTTATCCAAAAATAGATTACTCTAAAATTATTTAGGACAAGTTTTTAAACTTATAGAACAAATATATATTTGCTCATATATATGTCTGCAAGTGACCCCCTTTCTCCTCTACTCTCTAAGGCACAAATTTCAAATTTGATTCCTCCAACGTGAAGCGTTCACTTGAAAATGGTTTTCCCTTTCTTGGTCTTATGACAATTCAACAAGGCCTCACTCTCTTTCAAATAATTATTATTTCAAATTTATTCAGTGAAATTTCATTAAACAAATGCCAGGCATTGCACAAGAATTCAAAGATAGATCAAAATGAAACTATCCTTGCATTCTTTGGGAGAAGGAATTAAATAGAAAGGTAGAGAAAATGGGGAGGATGCAGGGCTACATTCGGAGGAAGAGGACATTTTCAGGAGTGAAGATACAGGAAGAATTCACATGAGATATGGATTCCTAGGCTGACGTGTCCTTAGACATTGGTATGACCACACACAACTCATTTAGAGATTGGTCTGAGTGATCTGCATATATGGCTCCTTGAAAATAGTGGATACTTTACAGGTGGTTGCTGATGTAAATTTAGCAATTAATATATGAGATATCAATTGACTGTTTAAAGTTTTTATAAGGACAAAAAACACTTAAAATAACTGTAAAAATTATTGGAAGACACACAAATTTGTTACAACTGCTGTGATATCCATAGATTGTTATACCTTTGAATTTCTAGCTCTTAGTATAGTTGTTCACTTCATTGTATTTCTATGAGTTGACTTGATAAAAATAATACATTTTAATGAATAACATTGAAATTTGATTGATATTTTTAGATGATAATCTTTTAAATGGGCTTCACTATTTTTCACTAAATTTGTTTCTATACGTAGAGGTCACACATAAGCGAAAAAAATCCAGCTGCTCTAACTTCCCAGGATGATCTTAGATTAATCTATGAGCAGCTGAGAAAGGAGACTACTGATTCTTCTGCTCCTAATATCTGAAGTAAGTGCTGGGAATCAGAATAGCATATGCACATGTATAGGTATATGTATGTGTGTGTGTGTGTGTGTGTGTGTGTGTGTGTGTGTGTGTGTGTGTGTACAGGCTGAGAAACCTTAATGTTTTTAAAATTGTAAAATATATTAGGACAAAGATTAAAGAGATCCCCAAATATCAAGAAGCACTATGAATAGCTATGCCATTAGTTAGTCAAAAGTAACCTAATCAATTGGTGAAGAGAACAAAATCTTTTAAATCAGAAGGAAGACTGAAAAATACATGTAGGAGTAATTTGGTAAAAGAAAAATTGATCTTGGAATTTACATTCCAATCTATTGGCATTGTGTCATAAAGAGCACATTATCTTAAAAGGTGAATCATATGCAGTTTTTCTACTATGCTTATTAATTACCTTTCACCCTATAAAGAGCACATGAGGTTAAAAATCATTTAAAGATTTATTGCCTGCATTGATCAAGCATTGCTGTGGTGATGAAAGAAAACATAAATCCTTGTTTTAGTAAATGATACATTGAGCATAACTGTTCAAACAAATTAAATCACATGCTAGAAATTAATACTCTTTATAACGTTTTCATTGTAGAATGAGTAAAATTTGACATTTTATTCTGGTTGTATATCTGCATGAGTGCATATTTCAATATTGAAAAATGGCACACTTTGTATATGCAGCAGGCAATAGCTGTTTTGAGATGAGAGAGAAATGTACTGGTCAGATGCAAGTTAATCTCACTGGAAACTAGAGTCTTTATTGCATTAAATCACATAGCTCCTTTAGTTTAAACTAGATATTCTACCAATGTCGCAACTCTCCCCTTAAGGAAGCATGAAATTAACTTTGAAATTAGACATATAAATTTTAACATTATTTAAACAGGCCTTACATTAGATTATATTACCAGTTTGATTCAAAATACTATAGCACTTCTGTAACTATCACAATAACTATGTGTTGGAGAGAAATTGAATGAACTACAAGAGTCACAAATGTAGTTACCACACCCTGATGTGAATATAAAACTGTATTTATAAAGTATAGTTTGTCTGGGTGCAGTGATTCAATTATAAATCTTTCATCTTAACTTACTACTATCATAAAATAAATCTACTATTTTCTCCTCCAACAATTCATATTACTCATGTAGAACATTGTGGCTATTGTATGTGCTTCTCAAATAATATTTTGATGCTTTGTATTCCACTTGTATTTTGACTCATTAGTTAGACAATATGAGTTAAAATTTGGAATAGCTTATTTACCATCCAAATCAGTTTAGGCAAGTCTCTCTATGTCTCTGGGTTTTTTTTTTTATTTTTATAGAAAGTGAGAGTTAGACTAGATGCCATCAGTGGTGTCTTCAGTTTTTAGATCTATGATATTTTTGGTTATATGTTCTTTAATCAGGCTGAGGGCTTGATAAGGCTGCTTGCTAAAAATGGAATTTCTCTAAAGTAAAAACAATTCCATATATTAGACTGCCTTTTTTGAGGTATCATGGTAGAGAATAATTTTTCAGTCTTCACATTTTCATAGCAAATTTTAAACTCATGAATTTATTTTTCTGTTTTTGTTTTTACCAAATTGCATGTGTCTATTTTTCCCCAGAAAAAATGTATTGTACATTTTGACACTATAATATTAGTCTCTGACACACAATAAAATTTTAAGTGACAAAATTCTAATAATTTCTCAACTGATGCTCTGTAATTTTGTTCAATGTCTTACAAAGCAAGAATCCCAATAATAAATTATGTATGGTGATGAGGCCATGCCTCCATTTATAATATCTCTTATATTAAAATAATTAATTCAATTAAAATGCTCATTACATGCATTCTTTGTTCAAGACATTGGCCTAGGAATGAGAAATTCATATCAAGAACAACAAAAATGTTTCAACCTCAACAAACACAAGTTCTCATGAAGAAAAAACAGAGAATCAGTAAATGACATTATAAATTCCTTAAGGGAAAGAGACTGTCTTTGCCTCATTTTACATCCCCAGTGTTTAGTGCAATTCCTAGATCATAATAGATGCATAATACATGTTTTTTCATTGATTGATATAAATATATTGTAAGTAGTTTTAAAAAGGAAGAGGTTCTATGTAGTAGCAATGATCAGGAAATATATTCTCTCTTAAAAAGTGATTCTACTTACTAATCTCATGTACAAGATACTTTTTAAAGCTTTCTTTCAAATCTGGTTCACTGTAAGAACTCATGCTCACTATCTTGGTTAACTTTTACTTTTCACAGATTCCACCATAT
>JAQQSW010003724.1:0-14623 GCA_028646575.1 Pseudocheirus occidentalis | reverse complement strand
CACAGAAGACTAAGTTACTGACTTGAAGTGGTCACCGGGATCAACTTCCTTCACTTTACAGGTGAGCAGACTGAGGCGCAGGCAGGGGAAGAGCCTGATCTCAAACCATGAGATAATGAACTTAGGACAACAAGGGATCACAAATGTCATGTAGAACATGTGACTAATGAGGTCAACTAGTTTTAAAAAAATCATTGGATTATAGACTTAATGGGGAAAGGGACCTTTGAAGAAAAGCGAGACCTCATTTTACAGGGGAGGAGACTGAGGAACAGAGAAGTTAAGTGACATGACCAGAATCACACAGCTTGTGAGGACCCAAGGCAAGATCTGAACAAATTAATTTAGATTAGGAGAAATGTGATGACCAAACTGATTACGTGTTGTTTTTTTTAAACAATCTCTATTTTGCAACTAAGTTTTGTTGTAAACTTCTTGGGAATCTGAAATCTTGAGGTTTCCTCTTCCTTCTTCTAGCCCTCTGGACCAGGACAGAGCCACATCAGGGGGTGGAGGCTGGGGGAGGAGGAGCTCTCAGAGATGGCCAGCCTGGTGGGAGGTGGCCCAGGTGGAATCAGAGTGAAGGGTGGAGTTTGGGGGCCTGGGAGGGGGAGAACAGGGGAGGGCTGATCCCAGGGGCCAAGACATTCCAGGTGAGGGAGGGCAGGGCTTGGGGAGGAGAGGCAGGCAGGGTCCTGAGCTCCTGCCCTGGGTGTGATTGGAAGAAAAGGCCCATCCAGGGGCGTCAGGGGCTGGACAGAGGCTGGGAGGACCCTCCCAGAGGAAGGTTGGCTGAAAACCAGAACTTGGCCTGGGATTGCTCCACCTTCTTCCCTTGCATGTGAAACATTCTTGCCTTCCTTCCCTGGAGCCGAGATCCCTCTGCCTTTTGGAAGCAGCTGTGGGTGGAGGTCCGAAGCAGGTCTAAGCTTGTCCCATGGCCACACCCACAACCCTGGACTTCTGGTTCTCTAGCCATTGGGTCTCATCCTCCTCATCTGACCATGTGGTGAGTGTCCTCTGGGTTTAGGTGGAACCATGCTCCCCTTCCAGGCCAGGCTTTTGAATGAGCTTCCCACCACTTGCTCTTTGCAGATTCCCAATTATGCTCCAGACTTCCAGGGACACCCTCCTGGGGTTATCACTGGTCACTCTTTTCCAAAATTCAGACGTTAACCACAGCGACCCCGCAGTCTTGTCTCTCTGCCTGCAGCTTTTGGTTAGAGGTTCAGTTCCTTCAGGCCAATCCCCTTCAGGCCAACCCAAAAGGCTTGCCTGCCGTGAAGACCCCACTTTGGATGCCGGAAACAAAGCTCCTGCTGGGTCCCCTCACCTGAATGTGCAGCTCCTGGGCTCCTTCCTATCAGATCCCAGGCACTGGCTACTTGTGTCTCATCTCCCTTGAGGATTTCTGGACCTAAGCTCTTCCAGAAGGTCCCAGGAATCCTCCCCAACTCCTAGTTAGATCCCGGAACACAGTCCTCTTGGTTTCCTGCCTCAGTGATCCCCTGGAAGCTTTCTGTCCCTGCAGTGTCCCTGAGCTCCCTACCAGGAGCTGGGGAGTCTTCATCCCAGCCCCCACATGTGCTCACCTTCCCCAAGCCTCCTGCTCCCCTGACACCTCTCTTTTCAGACCCCTCAGACCCCCTGCCAGGGGGCTAAATCCCAGGCTTTATTTGGTCTCCCAGCCTCAGGTTTCCCCTGGTTATTCCCTGGTGGCTCCATCCCAGAGCCCTCCCATCCCCAACCTTACTAAGCTTCCCTCCTCCCTGGATCAAGCAGTCAATCTGTTGTGTAGATGTGTGTGTGTGTGTGTGTGTGTGTGTGTGTGTGTGTGTGTGTGTGTGTGTGTGTGTGTGTGTGTTGGCTGGGGAGGGGATGCAGGGAGGGCAGAGAACCAGCTGGATTGAGATCTGTGGGTCTGGAGCCATTGAGGCTCTGAAGACTCTCATCCCCCCTGGGATCCCAAGCAGCTTCTGTTTCTTGGTTCCCTGGGGGAGAAGGCACCCAGGGCAGGGCCTGACCCTTTGTTAATCCCTTTATAAGCTGGCCTTTTGACCTTGAAGAAAAGGGTGAGACTCTGCCCCTTCAGCCTCCCCAGCTCAGCCTGCAGAGGACCAAGGCCTGGCCCCAGCAGGGAGCCTGGTCCCAAAAGGAATGTCCCTTGGGAGCTGAAGACCCCCATCCTGGGTGAGTGCACTCAGTCCTCAGACTGGACCAACATCAGCCAGAGAGGCCATTTCCACTGACCTAAAGGATTGTCTGTGAGGCTTGCATTGCCCTGCCTAAGGACTGTTTTTTACAAAAATAGTCTGGAAATTGAAATTGGTAGTAACAATATTGCCCTGCTCTCTCCTTCTGGGTTTGGAATTGATTTGAGCCCCTTTGGCCCATTCCTCCATCCCCATGTTGTGCAGAGAATAAGAATGAACAGAGACCTGGCTCCAAGATGAATTTAGGTGTGGATTTATTATGCAAGCTCATGACTCCAGAAGTGTAATCACTCAAATGAGTGGTAGTCTTTTGGGGGGCACAGACTTGATTGTAAAACACTAAAGCCACAAAAACCACAATCAGGGAGGGGAGTTAGCAGAAGCAGGACATACAGAAGCAAAAAAACAACCATTGGTCAGATCTATACCTGAGAGCTAATTTGGGAATATGGTGCAAGGGTACAAGGGTAACCTTCCTGTGTCATGGGGGTCCATCCTAGAACAGGGTGGAGGGTCGTGGGGGTAAAGGGGACTGGAATTCACCAGAACAGGCTAAGGTGATGTTCTGGGAGAAGAGGGTGGGGGGCCCTGCTTGGTCTGCAAGACAGGACAGGGTGGTCCCTAGGTAAGATGCTTGCGCCATAGTGAACCTTCTATACTATAATAATTCAAGGGGAGTATATAAAATGCTTGTTAGGGAAGGAGGGGTCAAAGAACATTGCCTTGAGCAATATGCCCAGGTATGACTTAAGCAATTTTCAAGTTATGAAAAGGGGCTTATTGGTGGGCCACAAATCAGGTGGTGTGTGATGACCTGGGATTTGAGTTTGGATAGAACTCCCCTAGATGCCCTACTGTGTCCTTTTATTAAGATTCCCCTCATGACCCCTCAGGCACAGGGATGCCCAATTCACTCATTCCTCTACCCTGTGGGGGTCTTCTCTTTGCTCCCTGTATCCATGCCTAGCACCCCGCTCCCACATCCTTAGAACTGCTCCCCCCTCCCCTTTGCCCCTCTGGCCAAGCCCTCCCTGCTGGACCTTGAAGGCAGGATGCTCTGCTGGTCCTCCAGGGTCCAAGCTTCACAAATACTTTATTTGTCCAGTGCACTCTGATCCCTCCTGTCTTGTAGCTGGTTTGACCCTCAAGGGCACACTGAGAGGGCAGTGAGGGTGGAAAAGAGCCAGTGCTCTGAGCTTGGGTGGGGGCAGGGTTCCAGCCTCCTGCATCCTCTGGTCCAGCATTTTTGGAAAATAGGGCAACTGAAGAAAAGAGTTGTAGCTGGCTTCTGGGTCACCCTCACAGGTTCACTGGCCCTTAGCAGAGCTGTTGGGACCAGACCAAAGAAAAGAGGACCTACTTTAGCTGTTATTGTATTAGCATTTGTGAAGGCCCTCCTCTTGTTAGAGAGGACTTAGGAAAGGGGCTGAAATTGGGGAACTGTTCAGAGTCCTGGGGGTTTTCTTTTCCAATATGGGATGGGCGTTATGGAAGGAGATACTCAGTTCTTGTCAAGGACACATCAGGCTTGAAGGCAAAGACTAAATGGAATGACTCACCTTCTCCCTGAAGTCCACTTCTGACCATCTTCACAGCAGCCCTATAAGGGAGGACTTCTTATCATCTTTATTTCACAGTTCAAGAAACTGAGGCAAACACAGGTTCAGTGACTTACCAGGCTCACACAAGTCGTAAGTGTCTGTGGCTAGATTTGAACCCAAACCTTCATAACCTTCTATCATTTCCCAGCACCCCCAGTATTGTCTGGGTGTGCGCATCTTCCCACAACCCCTCCAACACTGACTGCTGCCATTTTTGGTCATTTTTCATAGTTTTGCAGGGTATGAGTCTCAGTAGTGTTTGGTTTGCTTGTATCAGTGGTTTGGAGCATTTTTTCCTGTGGTTGGGAACACTTGGCAGTTCTTTTGGGAATTCTTTGTTCATATCTTCTGACCATTTCTCTGTGGGGAATATTTGTTATTGTTTTTTAATTATTTCAGTCAGGTTTGACTCTTTGTGATATTCCGTGGGATTTTCCTGGCACAGATGTTAGAGTGTTTTGCCATTTCCCTCCCCAGGAACCGAGGCAAACAGGTTTAAGTGACGTCCCCAGGGTCACATTGCATCTGAAGTCATCCTGTTTGTCATTTCTTATAGCACAGTCACATTCCATTGCAATCATATACCCCAGTTGTAAAGACAACCCCATTCGTGGGCATCTCCTTAATCTCCAGTTCTTTGCCACCTCAAAAAGACCTATTCAGAATACTCTTCTATAAACTGGTCCTTTGCCCTTTCAAAAACTATGTCTTCCTGATACTGACTCAGTTGTATTACTGTTAGGTAAGAGAGAATGCCCAGTTTTATAGCCCTTTTAGTTTACTTCTTTTTTTTTTTTTTTTTTTTTTTTTTGCTTTTTTGGAGGGCAGTTGGGGTTAAGTGACTTGCCCAAGGTCACATGGCTAGTTTTTTGTGTTAAGTGTCTGAGGTCGGATTTGAACTCAGGTACTCCTGACTCCAGGGCTGGTGCTCTATTCACTGCGCCACCTAGCCGCCCCCCTTTTAGTTTACTTCTAAATGGTTCTCCAGAATTGTTGGATCAGTTGACAACTTCACCAATAGTGTATTAGTGTCCCAGTTTCCCTACTTCCCTCCAGTATTTATCATTTTCCTTCTCTGATTAATTAGTCAATTTAATAGGTGTGAGGTGGTACCTCAGAGTTGTTTTAATTTGTATTTCTCCATTCAGTGTGAATTTAAAGCACTTTTATAGCACTATAACTAGCTTTGATTTGTTTCTCACCTTGAACCTACATGTTCCAATCCTTTGACCATTTATCAGTTGGGTCTTGACTTGTATTCTGATAACTTTGACTCAGTTCTCCACACAGTTGAGAAATGAGGCCATTATCAGGGATCTTGCCGTAATTTTTTTTCACTTGTCTGCTTTCCTTCTAATATTGGTTGCACTGATTTTGTTTCTGCAATAAACTTTTACATTTCATTAAATATAATCAATATGATCCATTTTATCTAGTAATGCATGCTCTCTCTTATTTGGTGGTAAGTTCTTTCCTTATCCATAGATCTGACAGATAAAGAAGTGCATGCTCCCTCAATTTGCTTATGGTAACTCCTGTTATGTCTAAATCATGTACCCACTTTGACCTTGGTTGATGATGTTAGATGTTGGTCTATACCTATTTCCTGCCTTACGTATGAGTTTTCTAGTTTTTCTCACTGCTTTTGTCCCCAAAGGTTAGGGATTGTTGTAGCCCTGAATGCCTACTAATTTAGTAAGAATTGTCATTTCATTTTATTGACTCGACCTACGCATGGGCATTCATAACCTTTCACTTCTTCAGATCTTACTTGATTTATGAGAAAATGCTTTTTAATGGTGTTCTTATAGTTCCTGGATTTGTCTTGGAAGATACACTCCCACGTATTTTCTATTGTCCACAGTTACTTTAAATGGAATTTCTCCTTCTGTCTTTTGCTTCTAAATTTTTTGGGTAATTTATAGAAATGATGACTTTGTATGCGTTTATTTTATATCCTGTAAATTCACTAAAATTGTTCGTTATTTTAAGTAGTTTCTTGTTGATTCTTTAGGATTCTCTAAATATAAGATCATATCTTCAAATAGTGAGAGGTCTGTTTTCTCATGCTTATTCTAATTCCTTCCATTTCTTTTTTTCCCCTGTCATTGCTCTAGCTAGGATTTCTAGTACAACAGTGCATGACAGTGGTGGTACTGGGCACCCTTGCTCCACCCCTGATCTTCTTGGCAGCTTTTTAAAGTTATCCCTATTACAGATAAAGCTTGTTGACAATTGTGTACTATTGCTGTATCAAAAGTTCTAATTTTTTTTCCTATGCTCTCTAGTGCTGTTGAGAGGAATGGGTTTTGTATTTTGTCAGTGACTTTTCCTGCATATATTGGGATAATCCTATGATTCCTTTCAGTCATGTTATTGCTGTGGTCAGTTTTGCTGATGTTTCTCCTCTCGCTGGAGTAATCCTCCATTTCTGGTATAAATCTCCCCTGATCATAGTGTACAGTTTTTGTGATTTGTGCTGCTGTTATCTCTTTGCTGGTAATGTATTTTAAAATGTTCTATCAATATTCGAGGGCACTTTGTCTGTATTTTCCTTCTCTGATCTTATGCTTCCTGGTTCAGGTCTCAGCAACATATTTGTTTCATAGAAGGTATCCCTTTTGTCTTCCTTATTCCAAATAGTTCATGTAGTTTTAGAATTGATTGTGTTTTGAGTGTTTGGCAAAATTCTCTTGGAATCCATCTAGTCTTAGAGATTTTTACTTTGGGAGTCCATTGATGGCTTGTTAGATTTCATTTTCATGAGATTGAGTATATCAGTATTCTGTTTCCTCTTCTGCTAATCTGGGCAATTTGTATTTTTGTAAATTGTCATCCATTTCAGATTGAGTATAAGATTTCTTAGCATATATATTTGCAAATTAGATCCTAAGGATTATTGATTTTTTTTCATTCCTTTCATTTTTGATACTAGGAATTTGTTTTTCCTTTCTTTTTGAAAAATATCTTTAACCAATGGTTCATTTATTTTGTTGGCTTTTTTCATAAAACCAGCTGCTAGTTTTATTTTTATTTCAATGAATTTTTTTGCTTTCATTTTTGTTAATCTTTTTTGATTTTCATAATTTCTATTTTAGTGTTAAATTGGTAGTTTTAAATTTGTTCTTTTTCTTGTCTTTTTAGAAACATGTCCTTTTTGTAGATTTATTCTTTCTCTCTGTGATTGATGTAACTGTTTGGATATACATCAATCACAGAGAGAAAGAATAGATCTACAAAAAGGACATGGATATAACTTTTCTCCCATGGACTGCTTTCACTGCATCCCACAAGTATTGCTGTGGTGTCTCATTGTCATTGCCTTAAAGAGATTATTATTTCTTTCATTTCTTCTTTGATGCATTTATTCTTTTGCATTAGAAGCATTTTTAATCAACCTTTCATTGCCCTTTATTGAATGTGATTTTTATTGTATTATGATCTGAATGGGATGCATTTTATATTTCTGCTCCTCTGCATTTGATTGTGAGGTTTTGATGCTCAAATTCAAGGGCAATTTTTGTATGAATACTGTGTAACTCTGTGAAAAATAATTTATTCCATTCTTCAAAGGCCTAAGCATCAAAATTTCCTAAAGTTCATTAATGCTCTTAACTTCTTCCTTGTTTATTTGAGTTAGATTCATCTGATTCTGAGAGAAGTTGAGGTCCCCACTAGTATCATTTATTGTCTATTTGTATAACTCATTTAAGTTGTCTTTTCAAACTTAGATGCCGTACCATTTGGTGCCTGTATAAATCTGCTCCAGCTCCTTACCTTTTTCTCTGTCTATATCTCTGCTTCCAACATATTTCTGGTAAACAGCATTTAGTAGGATTCTGGTTTTTAATTCATTCTGCTATCCACTTGCCTTTATGGATAAGTCCATTAAATTCATTTTTGTAGTCATGATAAATTACTGTATATTTCTATCCATCACATTTTCCCCTTGTTCATCCCCTCTGTCTCTCTTTTCATGTTGTCCTTCTTCACCAGTGATTTATTTCTGACCAGTACTACCCCCAAACTTCCCTTCTTTCTATCAATCCCCACACCCCATCCCCGTCCCTTTTCATTTCTGTATAGGATGAGATAGATTTCTATACACAACCGAGCATACACATTATTCCCTCTTTGAGCCCATTTGGATAAGAGTAGGATCAAGCCCTCCCTTACCATCTCCCCTACCTTCCCTTTAAGTGTAACTGCTCTTCTCTGTGTCTTTTAAGTGAGATAATTTCCCTCTTTCTACTTCTCTTACTGTAGAATACACTTCATTTGGGATGACCATGTTGTTGAGATGCCCAAATGATGTTGGCATAAAGACTATTTTATGGAGAAAGCACGCAAGGAAGTCTCTCACATGGTGGTTAGAAGTGATTAAAGGAAATTTCCAAAGTCTCTGTAAAGAATTCTGTAATCAAATGTGAGGCATAGGAGACACTGTCAAAGCATGACCCTGCATGACAAACCCACCTCAAAGAATGTGTCAAGCCGTGTCAGCAAAGCAAAACTGCAGTAACTGAAAAGAATTGGGAGATGTGCAAATTTAGAGCCTAGATGTGCACAGGGATGTTTTGTGCCGAGCATCTATTTGAGCCTTTTGTGCCTTGTTAATCTGATCATTCCTGGTCAGACACACCTTGACCCTGACATAGGCATGTCATTTGATTCTCTTCAAGCACAAAAAGGAAAAATATGACCAACCATGGTAACCCAATAAGAAATTCATGCTGTTGCTGAGTGAAAATCATCATAAAGCAGAGGTATGAGGTGTTTTGACCATGGCCCATCGCACCAGGGCAGGCTCAAGCCCTCAGAGTGACAACAGATAATTCTGCTTCATCTGGCTGGAAAGTCTCATATCCCTCAGTTCAGTCCTGATGGTCATTACTGCCTTATGGATCCTTTCTGTGTTAGGTCTGGAGAAGACTTGGTTCCAGCTTCTCAGGAAATCAAGTAGATCTTTTCTTTCTCTTCCCTCTCTTTTCTATCATCGCACAGACATTCCTGCCCCTTCCCAGAATACCCTGTACATGTAAGCTTCTCACACACTCCCCACAGAATCTGGTACAAAAGGAATTCCAATCATATTCTCTCTTTCTCCTTCAGATGCTCCTGCCACACACTTCCAATGCATACTTTCACACACATTCCACAGAAAGTCACATCCCAGAGTAAGACCTTTTAAACTTTATTCCAACTCACCATGTCAGATGCTTTTCTCAACCTTCTGTTGGCCTCTCATTGACTGTGGATTCAAGTGTTGATTCTGACACTGTTGAAAGGTACAAGCACTGAGTGAATCCCCTTTCTGCACTCCTGTCTTCGCCTCTCCCTTAAGGAAGGCTAGACTACAAGAATTCTGGGGTCTCCTTCAAGTCTAAATCTTGTGACTTTTGGGGATGTAGGACTTGGTAACCTTCAAGGATGTGGCTGTGGACTTCACCCCAGAGGAGTGGGGCCTCTTGTCCCCTCCTCAGAAGGAGTTGTACAAGGAGGTCATGCTGGAGAATGCCCAGAACCTGTTTTCTGTGGGTAAGGACGTTTCCTCTGTTCACTCTAAATCTGCTATCAGTGGGAATATCTTCATTCATGAATGTCCTGGTTTTGGAGCATTTATCAGTGACTAGAAAGGCAAAAGTGCTGGTCACCTGTGTCCCAGAGACAGGCCCCTTTTGCTGCCTGGTTTTCCTGTAAAAGGTCAGTACGTTGTGTGAAGAGAACCAGGAGGTTGTATGGTTGCTCCTGAAGCTGTCTCTTGCCAAGTCTAGAGAGCTTGAGGTCCTAGATTTGATCAGTGGTGAAGTTTCTCAGGTGGGGAAGTCATTCCACATGAAGTAGTCCAGTCTGTCCCTGGACATGAATTTTGCCTGCCAAATCTCTGAAAGCTGCTGAGGCCTCTTTTCCCTGCAATGTTTCCTCTTTGGATGGGCCAAGTATTTAGGATATTTGGCTTTGTGAGAAGCCTCAGTTTGTGGCTCCAGCTATTCTTGGTATGGCACATTTGTCCTTCTTCCTTTACACTGTCCCAAATTCCAGCCCAGATGATGGGAAAGGAAGGAAGGGAATAAGCATTTCTATTCAACTGCTGTTCACCAGCTCTTGTGCTATGTTCTTTCTTTATAATATACTGTCATTAGGTGATATTATTTGAGAAAACTGAAGCAAACAGTTGTTTAGGAGCAAAGAGCTAGTAACTCTCTGAGTCTGGATTCAAACTCTGGCATTCTTGGCTCCTGGACCAGGGCTCTCTCCTCTGCACTACCAGCTGCCTGTAATTTCTAGACAATGGAATCTATGCAATGAGCCCCTCATCCTATGAAGAAGGTGCACCATGACCAATTTTTCTTTTTATCCCAATTTGGCTCCGTGGTCTTCTCTTCATCTCTCCCCAAAGTTCCCAAAGTAAATGCTATGGAAACCTTGCTTCAGGATTTCTGGGAACCCTCCTGTACTCCTTGATTTGAAGCCCCTGTCAGTGACAGGAAGAACAGACTGGCCCAGAATCAGAATTTGGACTAAGTGAGGTTCATTGAGTTCCCCAGCAGGAGAATCTCACTAGAAGAGGCAAAGGCTCCCTGTAGAATTCCAATGGGTTTATAGTTGAGGGAATGAGGAGCAGGGGAGGTTACAGGGCCAAAGCAGGTTCAGCAGGGTCTGATTTTCAGGAGCTCATGGCTGATCTGGTCCACCCTAGTTTCAGTTACTGCCTTTAGAAGACTTAATGGGAGAATAAGCCAGATCTGTGCTAACATGATGGAGTGATTCTCAAAATGGAGTAGCTTTACATGCACACTCTTTTCCCTAAAGAGACCTAAATAACAAAGTTTTCTCGATCCTCATTCCTGCTTCCCCATGCCCAGGGCTAACAGTTCCCAGAAAAGATCTTATCACTCATTTTGAGTGAAGGGAAGCCCCATGGGTGCTGGGACAAGAAGACCTGTGGAGCTGTTATCCAGGTGAAAACAGGTATATGAAAGCTGCGATGACAAGAGGTTTCAAGGTGTGGGGGTGAAGCAAGCACTAGATTTGGGGGCAAGAAGACGTGACTTGGAAATATTTTTGGGACACTTTTTAGCACTGAGATCCTGGACAAGTCACGAAACCACTGAATCTCATTTTCCTCATCTGTAAAATGATGTATTTGGATACCAGTGCTTTTTGATGCCCTTCCAATGATAAATCTGTTATCCCATAACAAGTCATTCTTTGGAATTTCGCAGCAGTAACCTCTCCTGAAAGAGCTAAAGGGGTTAGGCTTTCCAATATGGGCTCTGTCTTAGACTTTCTTCAAGTGAGTGAGAATTTATTAAGTCCCTGCTTTGTGCCAGACCTTCTGATAAGCACCAGGGATATAGATACTCTCCTGGAGCTCACAGACTGGGGGGCAGACAACATGCTAACAACACTGTTGACACCTGTGTTCTACTGGACAAATTGTAGGTCATTTAGAGAGGGAAGGCCCCAAGACTAAGGAGGAGTAGAAAGGCATATTATGGAAGGTGGGCTCCAGCTGGAGCCTCAGGGAAGGCAGCACAAACGTTCTAGGCATGTGGGTGGCACAGAATGCCCACAGAGTTGGGAGGCAGAGTGTCCTGTCCACAGGACAGAAGGGGGGCCTGAACCACTGAAGTAGAGCCTATTTGGTGGGATAATAAGAAGAAAGAAAAGAGAAGAGGAGGAGGAGGGCAGATGATGAAGTGGTTCATGACCAGCAGCCCTAGAGAGAATTTACATTTGACCCTTTTTTCAGCAAGTCAGTCATGTGGTTGTTCAATCACTTCTGGCTCTTCATGACTCCATCTGGATCTCTGGCAAAGATCCTGGAGGGGTTTTTCTATTTCCTTTTCTGGATCATTTCATTGATCAGGAAACTGAGGCCAACAAGCCTAAGTGACTTACTGAGGATCACAGAGTAAGTAAATGTCTGAGGCTGGATTTGAACTCAAGCCTTGCTGACCATTACTCTGTCCTCTCTACTTCCTAGCTGCCCAAAGGGAGTCAGTTACATAGGTGTCTAACAGTGAAATTATGTAGCCCAAATGTGCTGTGGACCCAGACATCCTGGCTTTATGATTTCCCGCTCTCTCCATCCTGCAGCATCGCAGCAGTAGCAAAGGTTTCTGCCTTACTTAGAATTAATCCAAGGGTAGTCTTTACATAAATCACAAACTTGTGCCCCTCCCCTGATCTTTCAGGCTCCATCTTCGGCCAGTTTTTGAAGATTCATTGACCAGATTCTTTGAGGTGACAGGTACTCATAATTTGAGTAAATGGGAGGTATAAAATTCCAGGTGTCCCATAGCATGTGATGCTGCTGGAGCTAGAAAGAAGTCTCTGATTCTCGCTCTTGGTCTGGTCAGATCTGAGCAGGATTCGAACCTGACAAAGGTCACTCACTATAGGCATTATAGTGCATGAGCCAGAAACAGAACTGGGACCAGAACATGCATTTGCCAACTGACAGACTAGAATATTGGGGATTCTGGTAGAGGCTCAGGCCTGGTGTCTGCCCTGGGTCAAGTCAGTCACTCAATATGCATGGATTAAACAACTCCAGCTTTCTAGGCCCTCAGCTCAGCTTTTGGAAGTGAAACGTCCATCCTTGTTATCAAGGAGCTCCCAATCTGGCATACCAACATGGAGTTGGTTTGAGAAGAAGCAACAAATTGGGACCTTTGGTCTTAGCTGATTCACAGAAAACAGGGTTTTTAGAAATAGAATGAAATCTAGTTCAATAGGATATATGTGAACTCAAGACTGAGGCTAAAATGTTTTAAGTAATTGTATTGAGTAGAATTTTTGGTTCAAATTCGTTCCCACAAATGACACACTATACAGTTAGGAAACAATATCTATTTTAATTATGTACATAGAATAATACAAGAAGTCTTAGAAAAGCGAAGACAAAGTCCCTATATACACAGAAACAGGAAGAATATAACTATAAAGATAATTATGAGGCCAGCAGAGAAAAGAAAAAGAAAACATCACCAATTTGGGGGGAGTACCAACTTGTTCCTCAGAGGCTGGGGAATCCTGGGGGGGGTGTCAGCCATCGAGTCCTGAAAGAGAAAAGGGGTCCCAGGCAGGACGTCTCCTCCATGAGTGAGATTCCAAAGTGAGTAAGGAACCATAGGGGATTTTATATGCTTTCCAAACAAAGGTGGCTCTGAGCCATGAAGTTTGGCACCTGACTCTTCATATTTCCCCATACCAAGGAAGAGGCTGCATGCTGCTGCAAGAGTTGATTTATGGCAAGCTTGGGGGAACAGCCAGTTCCTCCAAGCATGCCTCGGTGCCTGGAATGGCTAGTTCCTGTGACATGATAAATAGCAGCCAAGTTACACAGCACAGGTCCTTGATACGTCATCTTAGTGGCAAAATAAACTTATTCAGTGTAGGGACGTGAATTGTCCCTTCAGTAATAAGGAGAGGAGAGTTAGGGAGGAAAAAGTCAAAATTATAATAAGAAGGATAAGAACACAGACACACTTCAGAGATATTGTGGGTTTGTTGCCAGAGCACTGAACTAAATTAAGAGAGTAAAAAAGCAAGTCACATGAATTTTTTTTGTTTTTCCCAGTGCATATAAAGTTCAGTTTACACTGCTCTGTTTTCTGTTATGTATACAATACTATTGTGTATATCAATGTACATGCCATAATTCAAAAAATCTTTATTGCTATAAAAATCTAACCATCATCTGAGCCTTCCTGGAGACATAATCTGGTTGTTTGTGGAAGCTCTTGCCCAGAGATGATGGCCCTTGACTGATTTGCCTGGGGGTTGCTCAAGGTTGGGGATAACTGTGGCAATTAAAAAAAATAAGGTGATGGTGAAGCTTGCCACATTGACTGATGCTTCTTTCTACTTGAACACTTAGAGCCCATCACGAGATAATTAATTGGCGTCTTTTCAATATCATTGTGTGTCAGGGAATAGCCAAGACTCTAAGAGAAGAAGGGAAGAAGTCAACATGCTATAAAATTGTAATAGCAAAAGAAAGTTTGATGGAGAAAGGCCTCTAGTGCCATGGACAGAGCATGCAGAGTTGTAATTGTAGTCTCAGCTACTCAGATGTTGGTCAGGTCACTCAGGCATTCTGAGCTCATGGCCTGACTTGTGACTATAATGAGAATGCTGGCCCAGCTGTTGTCACTGGTGTTTGTGAGCATCCAGTGTGATTGACTCTAAAGATCTATGTAAATCAAGTTATTGTGCAGATGTAAACTAATGACATTTTATTTTTTTATTTTATTTTTAAATTAAATTTTATTTTATTTAGATTTACATTTTTTCCCCACCCATTTCTCCCTCCCCTCACCAGCTGAGAAAGCAAGAAAAACAAAACCCCTGTTACAAACATGTGTAGTCAAGAAAAATAAATTCTACTATTGGCCATATCCAAAAGAAAATGTCTCAGTCTTTACAACGAATTTCTTCTTCTGAAAACTGCCTATTCATACCCTTTGACTATTTCTTAAGTGATAACTAGCCATAATATATTAAAACAACAACAAGGTATAGTATAGAGTATTATCACCTCCTATGTGTATCAAATGAGGCAGCTTATGTAGTCCATGCTTTTCTTCTCACATTTCCCAGGGTTGTGGCCATGATTTAACTGAGAACTAGGTTGTAGTTTATGTTTATAATAAAAATCCTTATTAGTTCAAAGTGTGATTTTTTTCATAGTCTGTGGGCTCTCATCTAATTTACATTTCTTTTTTTTTATTTTTTGTTTTCTTGTTTACATTATTCATTTTCATTACATTTTTGAATTGCAAATTTTCTCCCCATCTT
>JAQQSW010003723.1:0-14623 GCA_028646575.1 Pseudocheirus occidentalis | reverse complement strand
TAGATCCTATAGCCATGTGCATGCCACCATGATGGGGGGAGGGGGAGGAGGAAGAGAAAATCTGAAACTCAAGGGACTGTGGAACTGACTGTTGTAAACTAAAAGTGAATAAACCAATTTAATTTTTTTTAAAAAGAAAAAATAGAAATTGGGGCTTAGCAAGGCAAAGTGACTTATACATGGTCACTCAGTGTTGAAACTGGCACTAAAACCCAGGTCTCCTGACTTCCTGATCAGTGTGCTTTTCACCATATTGTGCAGCTTTCAAACATGGAAGTTAGTGATAATGTATTCTTGGTACATGTTATCTTATACCGTTTGAGTCTTTGAGGAGCATGACATATACCTTAATATTGATAAAGAAAAAAAAGTAGATGCTTAAATGAAGATTAGATAACATCAGAATATTTGTGAATAATTTTTTGGTGCTTGTATTTCTTACACCAGGGCTGTTAGGTGGTACAGTGGATAGAGTTCCAGACCTGGAGTCTGGAAGACATCTTCATGAATTCAAATCTGACCTCACACACTTACTAATTGTGTGACTTTATCACTTAACCCTGTTTACCTAATTTTCCTCATCTGTAAAATGAGGTGGAGAAGGAAATGGCAAAGCACTCCAGTATCTTTGCCAAGAAAACCCCAAATAGGGTTACAAAGAGTTGGACACGATTGAAACAACTGAACAACAACATTTCTACACTAAAAAAGTTATACATAGGCATTTAGATCAAGGAAGATCATTTGAGATCATACTTAGGCAGTTACTCATTTTACAAATAATAAATCTGAGCTTAAGTGGCTTGTCCAAAGTAAGATGAACTTAATTACATATCATGGAATCACAGAAATTGAGAATTGAATGGTACTTCAGCAGCTTTCTGTTCTGATCAATACCTAGAAAGAATCTCCATTATAATATCCCTAACAAGTGCGTAAGTAACTTTGAAGACTTCTAAGGAGAGAGAACTAACCTCCTCTTGAAACAATCCTTTTCAATTTTGGACAACTCTATGAAGGTTTTTCATATACCAAGCATATATTGGCCTCTGTAACTCTGAAGAGGGGTGGAGGGAGAGGGAATATGTAGAACAAATCTATTCCATTCTCCACATGACAGTCCTTTAAATACCTGGATCACAATTGTTATGTGTCCCCTCTTTTCCTCCAAGCCAAAGTCGTCTCTTCTCCAAGCTAACCATTTCCAGTTCCTTCATCTTATTTTCTTTTTATTATAAAATTTTAAAATTGATTTGTTTGTTTACTTTTAGTTTACAAGATTCAGTTCTACAATCCCTTGAGTTTCAGATTTCCTCTTCTCCCTCCCCCAACCCCCCTCCCCCGCCATCGCAGTATGCAAGCAAGTATAGGCTCTGCAAATACTTTCACATTAGACATTAGTCTGGTTGTATAGAAGGGTTGTAACCAATGGAATGAACAATGGGAAAGAGGAAACAGAACCAAACATGAAAAAGAAAGGTAGTTTGCAGGTAGTTTGCTTCAGTCTGCATTTAAACTCTCTTCTTTCTAGATCTTTCTCTGAATGTAGACATCTCTTTCCATCATGAGTCTTTTGGAGATGTCTTATAACCTTGTGCTGCTGAGAAGAGTCTAGTTTATCAAAGCTGGTCGTCACACATATGTTGTGTCTGTAATTATGTACAAATTTCTTCTGTTTCTGATCTTCTCACTCAACATCAGTTTGTATAAGCCTCTCCAGGTAAATATGAAGTCCACCTGCTCCTTATTTCTTATAGTACAGTAGTATTCCATTACATTCATATGCCACAACTTGTTTAGCCATTCCCTAACTGATGGCTTCATTTTATTTTCATATGACATGGACTCAAGACCTCTTAGCATACTATTTGTCCTTTTCCAGATAATGTCTAGCTTATCAATGTCTATCTTAAACTGTGGTGGCTCGAACAAAATATAGTGTTTCTCACAAGGTCTGACCAGGACAAAATACAGTGGGACCTTTACCTTCCTATTTCTAGAACCCATTCATACCTCTCTTTATGTAACCTAAGATTCCATTAGAGTTTTTTTTTTGGCTGAAAAATTACACTCCTGAGTTATATTGAGCTTGTACTACACTAAAATCCCAAGATATTTTTTTCAGAACTACTCATTAGAAAGAACCTTACATCTGTTTTAAGCTCTAATTGTACAACTGTTCTTTCCCTTCCTTTCCCCCTTTATGTGATTTCCTTCTATGCTTAAACATTTTGAGAAAGGTCAAATCTCCCCTCCATCTCAGATCTCCTTTTCTCCCATTGAAGCCTTGCTTCTCTTTCCTTTAGGGTTACTTCATTCTCTCCAATAATCTGGAGTATGGCAAGGTGTTCTTCAGATCCCTTCATTTTTTTTCTCTCATCATTGTACATTTAGAAAACAGACAATAGAGTCTCAGCTATTGGAGAAATAGAAAGATCGTAGCTGAATCAATTTATTGCAGTTTTTCCTGCTCTCCATACTAGTTGAGATTTTCAGCCTTATTTTTTCAAGCTGCTTAGAGAATATTTACACCCTAACCCTAAGTATCAGCTTAAAAATTCTATAGCTAGTTATAGGCTAATAATAATTTGACACACTTCTTTATTTAATCTTCTTATTAACTCCACAGCCACATCCACCTCCCCTTTATCCTTGTCCTAACCTCTGAATTCACCAATATTCCTATTCATTCATCAATTTTGTCCTTTTACTCTCTAATTTTTTTTAGCCTTTTTTGTTTGTTTGTTTGTTTTAAACTTTGCCTCATCTCATTAGTAGCCTTCTCTTTTTCCTTCTTGACCCTTCCTCTTCAGGTTCTACTCCCTAGTTTTCCTTGATCCTTCTTAATCTTCTTTAATCTTTTTATATCTTCCTTAATTGATCTTGATCCTGCTCCTCTTTCAACTTCAATAGAATCTGGTCTAGTATCTGGGCCTGAAGATAGTTCTCTAAATTTTGACTGTCCAGGTTCAGCCTTTGACTTACTTCATTAATCCAAAACCTTCCTTGCCACCTACATAATTTCCCTCCCCTTATTTGTCTCATGTCCTCTCCTCCTGCTTTTCTCTCAGCCTTCTCCCATAGAAGCAAAAAGTCAGGAAAAAAACTCCCCACAATTAACCTAGAATATAAGATCAATTGGTTGACAACTAAGTCCATGTACATATACTAGATACATGTATATACATACATATATACATATACAATTTTACAGATGAGGAAACTGAGGCAAACAGGGTTCGTTCTGTGCCTTGCCCAGGGTAAGGTAGCTAATGAGTGTCTGAGGCCAGATTTGAACTCAGGAAGATGAGTCTTCTTGATTCCAGGCTCAGCACTCTTATCTATCCACTGTACCATCTAGCTGCCTTCAACAGCAACATGCATATATACACATATTTAAAATCAGATTTTTCTCTATTCTCTGACAGAATTAAAAAATAACATGAATCATATGGTTGGAAGGAACCTCTGGGACCATATAGTCCAATTCATATATGAACAAGAATCTCCTCTATTATGTATACAAGTATTCATGCAGCCTTTACTAGAAACCCTCACCTAAAAATTTGTCTGGTCTAATCTATACCTGACAAAAATCCTCTCTACAACGTTCCATCTACTCGTTGTCCAACCTTTGCTTAAAGACCCTCAGTGAGGGAAAGTTCATTACCTTCTGAGGCAGATTATTCTATTTTTTAGATAACTTATTGCTGGGAATGTGGACTGTATTGGTAGGAAAATGGGATTAGGGATTCAAGAGTAGAGGACAGTGTAGAGTTGAATTGGATTCAGCAAGACCTCCAAATCCTTTTCAGAGGAGTTGATCACTAGCTATATATTCCCAATTCTGTATTTGTGAAGCTGAATTTTTTTAGTCCAAATATAACCTGAGTGTAATACAGTGAATGAGATAGCTAAGGAGATCTTAAACTACATTAAGAGAGGCAGAACAAGGAAAATGATCGTTCCACAGTATTTTCTTGAGGTCAGACCATACTGGAGCATTGTACTCAGTTCTGGGTATCTCACTTTTGGAATGGCATTGACAAATTATAAGAGATTCTGAAGAGGGAAGCCAAAGGATACTCAGAGTCAAGACCATATGAGGATCTGTTGAAAGAATTTGAAAGATTTCGTGTAAGAGAAGATTTAGAGAGTGTATGATATCTATTTAAATATTTGTCATGTGGAAGGAAATATTAAATTTTCTTTGCTTGACTTCAGAGGACAGAACAATTCTATTGTACCTAAGTTTGAGAGAGACAGATTTTAGTTTGTTGGAAGGAAAACCTTTTTATTAGAAGTTCCTACTCTGGAATGTTCTGCTCCCAGAAGGAATTGATTTCACTTCCCTGTGGGTCTTCTGGTGACTGCTCTTATGGGGCAGTGGATTGAGTGCTGGACATAAGAATCATGAAGACTTGAGGTCGGGTTTCCCAGCCCTCCCCCACCCCCAGCACTTACTGGCTCTGGGCAAATCGCTGAACCTTTCAGCATTATTTTCCTCCTTTGTAAAATGGTGCTGTTAATAACATCTACCTCATACGTTGTGAGTATCAAATGAGATAACACATGTAATGTGCTTTACCAGTCTTAAAGTGCTGTATAAATGCTAACTGTTATTATTATCATACTGTGGAGGGCATTGTTTTTCAGTTCTAGATTAGATGAGATGATCTCTGACATCCCTTTGAAATCTGAGATTCTATAATTCTAGAGCAATATGTCCTTGTTGTATAATGAAGCAACTGATGCTGTGGGAAGTTAAGTGCTTGCTTGATATCAAAGCTGGTTGGGGTAGATCATGGACTAGAATTCACCTCTCCTGATCATTATTCCATTTAAGAGGAATTATATTCCAGATATCCTTGGGACAAGACATTTAAGAGAAATAATAGACAGCTTCTCTAGTTCTGCATTCCTATGACTGAGGGGTAAATGGTAATGGGTTGTACCAGAACTAAGGTCTTCTAGATGCTCATATTCAGCTCTGCTTTTCTAGAATGTACTTCTTCCAGGAATGCGACCACCTTATGGTTAAAGCATTGTAATCTCTGTTTTAACCTTTTATTGATGATCTGACTATAGTTTTGTATTTGAAGTTAAAGATGGCTTTAGAATAACTCCAACTCACAGAACCTATAGGATTCAGCTGCGGAGGGTACTCAGTAGGCTCTTTGTGCCCCTTTTTCGTACACCCCGCCCGCCCTGTCCTCCCTTCTCTTCTCTCCACCTCCCTCTCCCCTCCTCATTTCATCCTTACCTTCTTCCCTCCTCCTCTACTTCCTTCTTCCTCTTCCTCTCCCTGTCCCCCTCCCCCTTTCCTGATCCTTTCCTCCTTTTCCCTCCTCATGTTCAGTACTGGTTTTTTTCCTGCTGCCTCACAAACATTCTCATTGCTCAGTCTTTTCCTCTAGTCTCTCAGCAACTTGCATAATATATGTATGTTATCTTTAATTTGTAGGAATCCTGAATTGTAAGAACTACCATGATACTAAAAGCTATTTATTTAGTGTTGCCTTTAATCTCCTCCTTTCACATTAATCAGTGCTGTTTTTACCCCTTCATTGTGCCTTGCCACAAGGATTTTTAGGCCGGCTGCTATTGTAAGAGTTGCTTTCTGATATTTGTTTTCATGCTTCTCATGCATCTGTCGGTTTCTAACTTGTCTAGAAGCTCATATGCCACATCCATAGGGAAATCCTACTTTATATTTTATAGAAGCAATTGTAGTGGCCATCGTCTCATACTAATTAGAACTATCAGCACCACTTCCTCACCTGTCTCTGTCTCCAGTCTTTCCCTTCCCAAGCCCTTTGCCACACAGCTGCCAAAGCCACCTTTTTTTTACTCTATATTGTGTTTAGATTATGTAGCTCTCTTGCTGCCAAATGTCTTTTCTCAAGTTCTTTGTCTTTCTGTCACTCTGGGTGTTGGCTACCACTTTTCTGGGATGGTAGACAAATCTTCCCTTTTCCTACATAAAATGTGGTTTATCATGTCCAGTCTTTTCAAAAAGAATCTTTTATAAGTTCTTTGTTTCTTACCAAAGATATAAACCTCTTTTCTCCCCATGGGAATGATCTTTTATGGTATGCTTTCATTTCCTCTTCAGCATGAGATCTGCCTTCTAATACTCCCATCTCATATCTCCCCTCCATTACTCACATTACTTTTTAACTTATACTCTTAAAAATCTTCCGTTTGAGAGACTAATGAAAATACTGTACCATATATGCTCACCTCTGGTCTGGGTGTCTCTAGCTCTCTAGACTTATCTTCCATAAGTTATTGTCTTGCCTCCCCTTTCCCCATAGTGACTTTGCACTGTATTATTCTTCTCATAAATGATGATTCATTCATAGGGGAACATGGGACTTAGTCTATGAAATGTTAACTCTTCTTTTTTCAACCCTTCTTATTCTTTAAGTTCTCTTTAAACTTTTAGCCCCTTCCATTCTTTTTGTCTCACCATGATCCTTTCTGTTCTTTTGTCTTTTTTCCCCTCAGAATAGTTGTAAAAATAGCTTATAAAACTTTAGAGAACTGATGCAATTGATTATTAGTATTTTCTAGATTACTGTACTTATTTGCTTTTCTTTTTTTTAATTTATTTACTTTTAGTTTACAACATTCAGTTTCACAAGTTTCTGAGTTCCAAATTTTTCTGACCCTTTCCTCTCCCCCTTCTCCCCCATGATGGCATGCAATCTGATATAGCTTCTACATATACCTTCACATTAAACATTAGTCAGGTTGTAAAGAAAAATTTTAACCAATGGAATGAACAGTGAGAAACAAGAAACAAAACAGAACAAAATTAAAAAGAGACAGAGGAAGTAGTTTGCTTCAGTCTGCATTTAGACTCTGTAATTCTTCCTCTGGATGTGCATAGCTTTTTCCATCATGAGTCTTTTGGAGTTGTCTTATAACTCTGCTTTTCTGAGAAGAACCGAGTCTATCAAAGTTAATCATCACAAATACAATGTGTCTGTAATTCTTATGTTTTTCTTCTTTGGAATGTTTATAAGTTGATTGTTTTACTAATATCTGCTTTTTCCATCTCTCCTCCCCACTGAAAATGCCTCAAAAGCCTCTCTTTAAATCATAGTTTTGATTAATTAGGCTCAACTTTGCATCTTGAACACCTTACTTTTTTTGAATATCATATTCTCTTCTCCTTTCTGGTTTCTCATAATTGCAGTAGTTTTAAATTATTGAGATTGAGTAATTCACATTTCCTTTGAAACTGAAGAACTTTCTCCTGTTTACTAAATGTGTTGTTTGGTATTGAAATTGAGACATTTAATGACTTTTTTTTTGAGTCTCAAATATTGGATTTTTCTCTGGTGAAGATCTGTATGTTTGATCAGTTAGTACTTTGTTGCCTATATTCAAAAGTTCTGGGTAGTTTTCTTATATTATTTCCTATAGCACAGTATTCAGGTTTCCTAATTTGTCATATTCTGCCAGGAGACTTATCTTCCATAAGTTATTTATACTCATCCTATCTTCAAGGTCACTAAGTTCGTGTATTCTTTCAACTTACTGTCTTTTGTTTCTCTTTTGCCTAATTTTCTTCCATTTTAGTGTTTTTAATATTAAGGCTGTTATTTTCTTGTTCAGAGCTTTTTACCTTCTTTAGCGAGATTTTAAAAATTCAGATGTTCTTAGTTCTCTACTTTGTTATTTGTCTTTATTAATTCTATACTTTGAGCTCTGATTTCTGATCTAATTTCCATTTTTGTATTGTATAACAGGAACATGGATTGAGAGCTAGAGGGATTTAGATATCATGTGGTCCTCATTTTACATATGAGGAAACTGAAGTGTTTCTTGCCCAGAGTCCCAAACGATATAAATAACAGAATTAGAATTCAAACCCACATCTTCTGACACCAAATCCAGCACTCTTTCAATTGTGTCCAACTTTCCATGACCGTACTTGGGGTTTTCTTGGCAAAGATACTGGCGTGGTTTGCCTTTTCCTTGTCCACTTAATTTTAAAGATGAGGAAACGGAGGTAAACAAGGTTAAGTGACTTGCCCTGGATCACACAGCTGGTAAGTGTCACAGACCAGATTTGAACAAAGTGTTAAGATGAGTCTTCCTGACTCCACGTCTGGCACTCTTTCCACTGTACCACCCAGCTGCCCTTTCTACTATACTATATAATGCCTTTTCAAAAAAAATCTAAAGCTTTTGAAGCTTTCTGTAAAATTTTGCAAATGTTCCATGATCTGTGAGAATTTTGCAGAATTCCTTTTTTGACTGGGCATTTTTGGTTCATCTTCCTTCATAGTAATAATAATTTTGTGTCTTTTTGAGTCTAACCACTAGTTTCTGTCCTTGGGCATGAGGTTTACATACCTATACTTTCTCTCTTGGGATTTTTTGTTTTCCATACCTTTTTTTGGTTATTGTTTTATTTCCCACAGCTTGTTTCTAGTTTTCATTCTTTGGTTACTCCCTTTGTGCTACTACGTAGACCCCCAAGGCAGGGCATTGTGAACATCTTTGAGTTGGAGGTAGGGAGGACCAGCCGATTTCCTGCCCATAGGAAACATGGAAGGCATAGAATGTATCTCAGCTGGATTTTGAGATCCTTTTTTTCTTAAGCACAGAAGCTCCTTCCTCTCTAACTTTCTGTGCTTTTTAGTTAACTCCCATGGCTAGGGAGACTCAGGCTTAAAAAGCAAACATTTGGTGTATGTGTGGGATATAGGTTTAGACTGGGTCACTAGTATGGAGAAAATAGGCAGAGCCCCCCACATCCAGACCCTGAAACAAGAAACTTGTGAGTTTGTTTGTGCTGATTTTATTTAACCCACTAGTGTATGCTACAGAGAGGGACATTTTGTGATAGTTTAAGTATTCAAGTTCTTCAGTGTTATTTCTTGGTCAGTTTTTTAATGTGTATTGTATTTCAATTCAAATTCAATTCAATTCAAATAGTGAATTTGCTTTTAATTATTCTAGGTATAGCACAAATTTCTGGGATTTTTTTTTTGGAGGGCAGTTGGGGTTAAGTGACTTGCCCAAAGTCACATGGCTAATAAGTATGTCAAGTGTCTGAGGCCGGATTTGGACTCAAGTCCTCCAGACTCCAGGGTCAGTGATCTATTCACTGTGCCACCTAGCTGCCCCGGGATCTTTTTAGATTGAGAAATATTTGGAAAACTTGCCATCTTGCTTATCCTGTGACTTTAGTCATACTACCTTAAATAGAATATATATTGTAATAGCAAAGTGACCACAGAGTCCAATGAAAAGTTTTAAGGAGCTTTAATTTAGCCAGCTGGTGATTGTCCCATATGCCAATTAAAGGAGCAGTGAGGTAACACAGAAGTACAGGGTCTTTTATACCATTTTGGGCTGCCAACAACATAATCAGTAACTAAATTAGTATCCAAATATAATCTGTAGCTACAACTAAATTGATATCCAAAACTAATTGGATGTATCCATGTATAAGCAATTACTCTTCTATAATTAATTGATTGTTATAACTGGTTGACATCCAGGTACGGGGATCTATTCTTTGTTCTCAAGGAAGTGTGAAGTGGGGACCAGGAGAATGTGATGACCTCAGCATTGATTAATGAAGAGTTAGGTACAGAAGCCAGGAGAGTGAATATGGGGTTGGGCATGGGGGTGCAGGCTTAGTCATATAGCTGCTTCCACTGATCTCTAGTGATTGATTTCACTCTGAGTTTACTGAGTTCTGCTTTGGATACAGTTTCAGTTTGGGTAAGCTCACTGATTTCTTATTTCATAAAGTATTACTTAACTGTTTCCTGGCTAATCTCTTGAGTCCATAGCTTAACTAGTTCCTGACCACTTCAGTATAATATATGAATAGTATAATTTAAACTTTTCTTGATGATTCAGGGCTGTCATTATTAATATCAATATTATATTTGTTATAAATATAAAAATATCCTTCAAGCTAACAGAGGCAGGTGAATCTAGTTTTCCTTACAATAACTAGACTCAGACTGCTGTCTTTGGTTTTTGTTTTTGTTTTGGAGGGGGGAGGGCAGGACAGTTGGGGTTAAGTGACTTGCCCAAGGACACACAGCTAGTAAATGTTAAGCGTCTGAGACTGAATTTGAACTCAGGTTCTCCTGACTCCAGGGCTGGTGCTATATTCACTGTACCACCTAGCTACCCCTGCTGTGCTGTTTGAGTTATTATTTCTGCTTTGCATAGTTTCTCTTTACCCTTCTTCATTGTGGGGATGTAATTTATGCTTCTTACTGCTTTCATTTGTTTGTAAGGGGAAGTAAGATGTTGAATTCAACCTTAGGGATTCTCACATGAGTAAAGCATATTCCAAGTCATCAGATTCCCCAGTGTAAAAGCTGCTAGGGATAGTGTTATCCTGATTGTATTTCCACAATACACGAATTGTTTCTTCCTGGCTGCCTCTAATATTTTTCTCCTTGACCTGGGGACTCTGGAAATTGGTAACAGTATTTCTAGGAGTTTTCCTTTTGGGATTTCTTTCAAGAGGTGACCAGTGAATTCTTACAATTTCTATTTTGTCCTCTGTTTCTAGAATATAAGGGCAATTTCCTTCATAATTTCTTGAAAGATGATGTCTAGGTTTTGGGTTTTGTTTTTTTTTTTGATCATGGCTTTTAGGTAGTCCAATAATTTTTAAATGATCTCTCCTGGATCTGTTTTCCAGGTCAGTGGTTTTTCCCAATGAAATATTTCACGTCTTTTATTTTGTCATTCTTTTGGTTCTGTTTTACAATATCTTGATTTCTCACAAAGTCATTAGCTTCTATTTGCTCCATTCTAATTTTGAAGTAATTATTTTCTTCAGTGAGCTTTTGGACTCCTTTTCCATTTGTCCAGTTCTGCTTTTTAAGGCATTCTTCTCATTGGCTTTTTGAACACCTTTTGCCATTTGAGTTAGCCTATTTTTTAAGGTGTTATTTTCTTCAGTATTTTTTTGGGTCTCCTTTAGCAAGCTCTTGACTGGTTTTTCACAATTTTCTTGTGCCACTTTCATTTCTCTTCCCATTTTTTCCCTCTGTTTCTCTTTTTTGAGCTCTCCCACAGCCTACAACCGATTCATATTTTTCTTGGAGGCTTTGGATGTAGGAGCTCCCGCTTTGTTGTCTTCATCTGGTTGTGTGTTTTCATATTCTTTGTCACCAAAGTGAGACTCTGTAGTCAAGACTTAAATTGGGGGTGGAGGTGTGGGTGTATGTACTGTCCCAGGCTTCTAGTGTTAGTATCACCATTGGATCCTCCACAATCTGTGGGCCCAGAGCTCTGAAAACGGCCACTGCTGCACCCCTACTACCAGCTCCACCACCCAGGGCTGGGATCTGGGCTATGATTCCAGACTATGATCCATTTTTACCCAGGCCCCACAAAGTTCTGCCACTGATCTTCCATGCTGTTCTAGGTGTTTGTGAGTTGAGAAGTCTGGAAAATGCCACAGTAGCCAGTGATTCAGTCCCCTGAAGCCTGCTCTGGCCCTGTATGTGCCCAGCCTAACCTGTTCTAGATTGCATTCCACTCCCAGCCCAGTGTGATATATACCTTTCCTTTTGGTCTTCCAGGCTTGTGGGTTCTGCAGCTCTAGAATTTGTTTAGAGTCATTTTTTACGGGTAAGCTCAAGCAGGTTCCTGTTTTTATTCCATCATCTTGCCTCTGTCCCCTACTTAACATTTTTTACGTAACACCATTAATCACCAAACTGGCACATCAGCATTATTAAGAAGCATTTATTAAATGCTCACTGTGTGCCAAGCATTGAGAATACAAAAAAAGGCAGAAGCAATGCTCCCATGGAGCTCCACTAAACACATTGCCACTGTCTAGTTTCCTTAAATACCCTGGAAGGAAACATAGACAATCGGCCTTCACCCCATTATGCCTTTCCCATAGCCCACATACCCTATGAACAACTCTTTAGAACCAGGTGCCCTTTTATGCCTCTTTCTGCTTCCGTGTGGTACCTTATTCTTTCTGCTTTGAATTCATATATTCTAATGTCATGAAAAAGAAGGAAAGAAATGATAAGTCTCAGTCAATAAAGAAGCATGTTTTATGTACCTGTTAGGTTCTGAGTTAAAAAGATAAAAATGAAGCTGTCCTTGTGCTCAAAGAGCTTGTGTTCTATTGGGGAAACAATGTGTTGTTGTGTTTGTTCGTCATTCTTGAAGAGGACCGCGGCATCAGGGAATGATGACTTGGATTTGAATGAGGGAGGGCCCAGGATACAATTTCGTCATTCCCTGATATCATGATACAAAGTGTGTACATGGTAAGTAAAGTAATTGAGGAGGGGCATAAATGGTGGAGGAGAGGGCTGTCAAGAAAGGCCAAATATAGGATATTACCAGAACTTTGAAAGGAGCTGGATAGTCTGAAAGGCAGAATAAAGGAGGGAGTATGTTTTAGGTATCAGAAAAAGAATGCAAAGGTGTGGTGATGAGAAATGAAATGTTTTGTATGAGGAACAGCAAGTATTCTGTTTTGACTAGATTGCAGAATGAGTAAAGGGGAATAACCTGTAGGTAGCCCGGAAGGGTGGGTGAGAGCTAGATTGTGAAAGGCTTTAAATGTTAAGGAAAAGAATTTGTATTTTAACCTAGAAATAGTAGGGAGCCACTGGAGCTTTTTGAAAAGGGAAGAACTGTGCTTTAGGAATGTCATATTGTCTTCATCAGTAGTGTCAGATTCAAATAGAAATGGGGACTACTAATCCACATATAAGGATCTCTTTGTACTGCATATTAAATTAGTTTTAAAATGAAATATTATCATCTGTGTTTTATTTTATTTATTTATTTAAAATATTTCCCAATTAGATTTTAATTTGATTTGAGCTTCACCTGAGAGTATTGGGGGCTTTATATTCGACACCTCTGGCTTTGAGTATCATGTACCTGATATCTTTGCCAGATACTTTTTTGGATACATTTGTTTGTATATTTTAATTTGTCTTGTTGTACCCACACACACATTCACACAGTCAAAAGAAGAAGTACACAAAATCTTTAATTTCTTTTACAAAGTTTTGGTAAATTGAAGAAGCATGAACAGCCAACTCTTTCCCACTAATAATAAAAGGAAGAGTACATATCTATTATTAACATCTCCATAAGTATCCTTCATTGTCTTCATTTTCTCTTCCCCTTATTTTGGTGAGAATGTATAGTTAAAAGAAGAGCAGTCCTTATTTGCTTAATAGGAGAGAAAATATGATATAATATCTGTTGTTTTCTTTTTCTTTGCATAACATTTTGCTCCAGCATAGTCACTGAAGACAGACTAAGTGACCCTCATTGATCTAAGCAAAATACTCAGAATTTAGATATATAGATTGTTGTGTTGATTCCCACCTCTACTTTACTTATCTTTTAATTTTCACATCTTGTATAGCCTGTTAAGTAGGGGTAGTCATCTCTTTTTTAGAATTATAGAGAATTGTCATCCCAAAAAATTAAATGATTTTAGAAATACTTTAAGTGTTAATGGTAACAACACTTTCTTGAGCACTGAGCAGTATGAGGGATACTACTAAAAATTTTACATTATAGCAAACATTTAAAAGATGCAATCCAATCTTAATGATTAATATTATTATGCAGTCCTATATTGATTTATCCTTGGATTTCCTTGGGTGAAATCAGTCCCAGGTAAATTATGTTCATTATAGGCTGTGGTTATTTGGAATGGTGTCCATTAGGAAGGGAACAAAGGATGTTAGAGTAATTTCATTTAAAACAGAATGGACAAAACATAAGATTGCTCAGGATGAGTGCTGAAAGCCTAATTCATTGTAAATATAGATTTTTTTTGGATCTAATAAGGATTTCAGATCTGGTCACTTTATTTTTTCTGATATAAATCAACTTTGATTTTTCTTTCAGATGTAATTTATAAAATGGAAAAAACAAACTTGAAAATTATGTAATGGAGTCTATTATCATAGTTGAAAATTCGCTTCTCTCTACTTGATAATAAAATAGTAGTATGAGATTTTATTCGAAATGAATGTTAGTTTTCTATTCCTCATGCATTTTTGTTGGTCTAAATGTTTACAGGTAGACAGTTCTTTTCTTTTAAGATGTTTCATGGTTGTAACTGAATTTAAAAAATGCAAAGACTATTCACAATTTGGCAACCATTTCATCTAAGTGCTTTAAAATAATGCGTGAATAGTATATCAACTGATTATAACTTTCCTTTTGTGTTAATAATTAGCAGAATTTGAATACCTTTATTTAAATTATTAGCCTTTTTCAAAATGGATGGTACAGTTATTTTGAACAATAATACGCTTGTGTTCACAAGAAATATTATATAGTTGACTGTTTTCTTTACTGTCTCCCAGTTGATTGAAAACTGTGGAACAGAGAGGTCAAATATATATAGAGCCCCAACTCCTCCAGGTCATAACACTTTTGAGTGTTAAAATGTAATTGGGAAGTATTTAACAATAATACCATAAAAATTCAATAAGACATAGCTAATATTGCATTTTAAGACTAAGTCAATATGCAGCCTGTAGGGATCCTTATGTATAGATTAGTAGCATTCATTTCTAATTGTGTTTGACAGCACTGACATAAAGAATGTAAGATGGAGGCG